>CAEGAF010130540.1:0-51480 GCA_903067075.1 Micropoecilia bifurca
TACAAGAAAATTCAGATACTTTAAGACTTTAACTCAAGTAACATTTCAGTCAGTGACTTGGACTTTTACCAAAGTCAGTTTGGAGAGGTAACTATACTTTTACTTGACTCTGAGATTTCAGTACTTTATACAACACTGTGGATGACTAACCTTTGAAAAGTTAACTTAACGCAGGTCAAGCACCTGTTGCAAAAAACAAGTGCAGGATAAACTTTACTAAGTTTGATTTTTGGCAAAAGTTATGTCTGCGTGTAGCGAGAGAGAGCAATTATTGAAATGAAAATATGTGAAAACTTTATGTCAATAAGAAATGTGGATCAAAACCCTTAAATGAAATGACAAAAGAATCATGATTAAAGCTGGACATATTCAAATTTGTCTGGATTATATTTGATCTACAGTTTTTATTATCATTGTTATTATTTAATAGAAGGAGGAGTTGTAATAATATCTGCAATAATTTGATCTCCATCTTTTTTTTGTCGGACCTAAACTCATTATACTGTGTGCAGCATATATTCATATTTCTATATGTTCTGTAAAATAAAAAACAAAGATTCCTTGAAAGCCAGGCTTCATATACGCTGGGGTTGTAGCTATGATGAACACATAGAGCCGCCTTAAATAACCTCTGTTTCTTTGCAATGTACCGTGATGGACTGGCGACCTTTTCAGGGTGAGACCCGTCTATCACCCACTGACCGCTGGAGATAGGCTTCAGTCACCTATCAAACTCCATAATACTCAAGTACAGCAGTTATGGATTTTTTTTTTGTTGTTGTTGTTGTTTTTATTCTCTATCTTCACCTTGTGTCAGTCCTCTGGCCTTAAAAATGTGCTTTTCTTTCACTAAATGTGAACAAGGACACCGGCTTACATGTGTTAATACAGCTGCATTAAGGTCTTGGGCTCTAACCATATTGCGCCTCATCTTGCTGGATTACCCCATCGCCACCTACCCTTTATTGTGCTGATTACTCACCAGCTGTTCTAATTACCCTTTTTAGAGGCGAATCCCTCTGCCACTTCATGTCAGGGTAAGTCTGTAGTTTTAACTGTGGGCTATTAAGCACGATTCCTCATTTCTGATAAGCAGCCTTTGACATTACAGCTACTGCCTGTCTGCTCCCGCTGCTGCTCAGACTTAGCATGTTTTCCCAGCAGACCTGGAGTCAAAAGCAATCTGTTTCTCCCACTTCTCATCTGCTGCTGGCCACCTCCGTCCTCCTCAGTCCACCCCCCTGTGCTTCCTGCTGATCTTCAATTTTCTGTCCCCTTATCAGTGGTTTAACCAGTATTAGAAGGAACATTCCTGAATTTAATGAGCCTCAGTGGTAATATTAAAAAGGCTTCCATAAACATGGAGGCAGGATGTCTGTTCCCCTTTTTAATCTCAGGCAGGAACCATGAGAATAAGTGGACAAAGGCCAGCAGATTTACTGCCTAAAATTCAGCAAAATTTTATTTATTTTTTTGTTTTATAGCTTAAATATGTTTTTTATTTGCTTGGGAGACTTTTACGTTGCTCCACAAAACTGTTAATGTTACTAAAAAAAACTGGAAAAACTGTTTATTTTGTTCACCAAGTAGAGTTATTGTTGTTTAGTTTAGTTTATTGGTTTCAGGTAAAAACACATTATCCCATACCCTCTTTTTTATTTCACTTTCCTAAATAATTTAAATCACATATGAAACATAAACACTGCCAAATTTTCAGTTTCAATATTGCAGTAAAGATTTGCAAAAAGTAACAAGCAGTGTTTTAATCCGATTTGACAAAAATGTACAGAGTTTCCGTCTAACCTCAGTTGTAAATTGTCCCAAAATATTATCTATATATTTTTTCATTAATTTATGTTTTGGGTTTCTTTCATACAAATTACGTTTGGAGCCAGCCCTATAAACCAGAATACACAAGCTCCTGTTGTCGTACAGTTTTTTAAAAATATAAATTATCTTTGACTCTCATAATTCCCATCTCTATCGCTAAAAATGTTATAAATGCAACTTTATACATTTATTTTTACATATTTATAAAACTAATATGTAGTTTTAAAAGGATGTAACCCTACATATTAGTAGTTTTATATATTCAGTGAGACGGTACTGACTGTACTGTCAGTTAATGAGACTAAACAATAACAGTAAATCTATAAAAAAAAAAATATTGAGTTTCTCTGCCTCCTTCTACTGAGATCTACAGAAGTGCATCGTTCTGGATAGAAACAACCAATCAGAACTAGGAGGAAAGAATCAGCACTGTAAATCATGCTTGTGTAGGTGCTGCATCTCTGCAATGGTGGCAAAACAACTTACTGTTACAGGAAAACTGATAATCTGCCTGATAAACTGATAATCTAACTTTGCATTTACAGGAGGCTCCACTGTGAGGAAGGAGGTGTAGCATAAAAGAAAGGCGGTGAGCAACATGAGGAAATCACATTTTTATACCATGACAGATTCCAAGTCCATTTGTTTTACATGTAGATTTTTTTTATGTGACAAACATCAATTCGCATGTGATTTTCTCATGTGAAGGTAATGTTTTGTCTTCTGTAAAGGGGGGCGTTTCCCGTTTTTATTGAATTTAGAAACATTTGCGACATTCAAGTTTTCAGGCACTTTCAGAGCAAATATGGACTCAGCTGAAAAAATGTGTCTCATACGTCTCTGGTCAGTTTCACACAACAAGCTTAACAGAGACTTAAGGTCTGGAGCGGTTTTAAGAGGGATCGTCTCATTCCTCTTTGTGAATTTTGGGAAAATAAACTGAATGTGTGTGAAAACATGGATATGCCACCTTTTGGCATCGTACATCAACCATGACGGCTGCAAAAAAATAAGTACGTAGTCTGTTTTGTACGGAAGAGGATTAGGGCAACCGGAAAAAAAACGTTAATCTTTAATCTGAGAATTCTGACTTTAAACTCAGAATTTTGAGTTTAAAGTCAGAATTCCGAATTTAATCTCAGAATTCTGAGTTTAAAGTCAGAAAGTCAGAATTCTGACTTTAATCTCAGAATTCTGACTTTAATCTCAGAATTCTGAGATAAAAGTCAGAATTCTGAATTTCTGACTTTAAAGTCAGAATTCTGACTCAGAATTCTGAGTCAGAATTCTGACTTTAAAGTCAGAATTCTGAATTTCTGACTTTAAACTCAGAATTCTGAATTTCTGACTTTAAACTCAGAATTCTGAATTTCTGACTTTAAACTCAGAATTCTGAATCAGAATTCTGAGTTTTAGACTCAGAATTTTAAACTCAGAATTCTGAGTCTACGGACTTTAAACTCAGAATTCTGACTTTAATCTCAAAATTCTGAGTTTAAAGTCAGAAAGTCAGAATTCTGACTTTAATCTCAGACTTCTGAGATTAAAGTCAGAATTCTGAATTACTGAATTCTGAATTTCTGACTTTAAACTCAGAATTCTAAATCAGAATTCTGAGTTTAAAATTCTGAGTTTAAAATTCTGAGTTTGAGATTAAAATCAGAATTTTTTTGTCAGTGCCTCTAATCCTCTTCCGTAGTTTCCAAACCTTCTCTTCCATCAGTGCGAAGCAAGCAGGGTGGACAGCTCTTTGTTTTTATGTCTTCTTAGAATGTCAACATTACAAACCCCCTCTTGTGTCGAGTTCTGACTGAATGTCATCAGATGAGCTCCCTCAATCCCTTCAAGGAGGATCAATATGACAGATGCGTCTCTGTCAGACCAGGGGATATTGAATTGTGCAGGTGAACAGTACAGTGGGATCACGTTCATGGGGAAGGAAAAAGCACAAGTGACAAAGTAAGAGGACAGTAATCGCACCACAGTGCTTAAAAGCTAGTCACACAGATGGATGTAAAAGTACACCACACATCAAGAAAGCATGATAAAGCAGAGGTTCTGTGAGCTATGTCTCTATTAACAACAGGCAACAAATTGCAGTCTGGCGGCAAGGAAAATTACAGCCTCCGTCTCACGCCTGCATTATCAGGAGCAGCATTGTTTTCTGAATAAACACGACGCAAACTTCACCACGGTTTTCACCACAACAACTCAATTTGCAAATCCTTTCCACAGCAGGAGGAAGATATGTTGCAAGGATTTGACGTGTATCAGTGGAACAAGTCGTCACGCTATTTTAAAGCAGTTGTGAGAAGTCCAGCTGAAAGCCACTATCACGGCAAATCAGTCAGTCCAGGAGGGGGAACAGAGAACCGAGCGCAACAAAACATAACCTCGACGGCACAATGGAGTAAATCCCAGATGGTTGTGGAGCGTGAAGCGTCTTCCTTTGCTTCCCTCGGCACAGCGGCACAAGTCACACCTGCTTGGAAGGTTGATTTTGAATCTGACACGCGCTGCACTCAAACAACTCGCTGTTTCTGGGGACATTACCCAGTTCGTCGCAACACTACAAACATAAGTCGAGTCGGATTTTGTATTTGCTTGTTCAAATGACGTTTTGCATCCGACTCGTAGTGTGGATGTTTAGGAGAGTGACGAGTTCTGTTATGTTTCAACCGCAGTGTTCTGTGTTTTAATGTGTTTTAACAGCAGAGTCTTCTGAACAATGCCTTTTTTGAGAGAATTTTAGTTGTGGTAGAACAGAATTTACAAATGGTATTTTTTTTCAACCTTTTGGTCTTGCAATTTTGCCCAGAGGAGGGCCAAAAATCTGGATGGTGTCTTTTTTTTGTAACTGATGTCTTCGTATTTTATTAGGCATCTGATTTTATCTGCTTGTGCTATCCTGCGATCAATTACGTCATCAGCTTATCATCATTTAGACCTTTCACTTGACAGATTTTGATCAAATCTTCAACATGTCCAGATTGCTATTTGAGCAGATCGCCTGTTGTCCCCTGACCAAGCTGGAGAAGCTGATCTCCAACATGTTGGACAGCCAGTCGGACGTCCTGTTTACCTCAGCAGGCATTCAGGGGGCAAACGGGAGTTGCTTTAAGGAGACTTGACGGAAGATGAGGGGAACCACCTCCATCACTATTTCCCAGGAGCCCCACAGCTTTTAGCTGGACATCTTACACCACTGCTTTGTCAGACGTCTGATACACGTCTGCGCTCCATTACTGAACTTTGAATGCTAAAATATACACAACGTGGCCTCTGGTGAGTTGGTTAAGCTTTTAGCTTCCAACCAACTATGTCTGATCCTAATGCTGGTGCTTATCTACTTGAAAAGAAAGGGATGACTTTAAGAAACAACCTCATCACCGCGCTGAAAGTTTAAACCTCTAGAGTTGCACTTTCAGAAAATTTCTGCACTACTCCTCCAGCTTGTCTGTCACATCCTCGTCAGCCTTCACCGACACCATCTAGTTATTCCACTGAAGTCTTGGGAAATCCAGGTTTGTCAGCAATGCTGTGCCAGCAGGTCTGCAGGATATTCAAACGATGCAAAGCTACGGTGAACAAAAGCTTGAAGGGTCAGTCGATGCCTCTGCTCCATTAACTGCATGAATTTCCAGTTGCTCCGCATAGATGAAAAACAACATCAACAGCCAAAGTGACAACAAAAGCAATTAAGCACAACTGGGTGCAGAATCATGTCACTGGATTTAACACGCTGTTAACCCATAAAGTGTCTGAAAATGATACATGCAACACATCTTAGGAAAACATTTTAACCTCACAAAAATACTGATGTACATTTAATTCACACTGTGTTAAGGCATGAAGTAGTTTTCTATCCATCACTTTGTGGCTTGACTCATCTGCACCGTTAACTTGTTTGTATTTTCTGACAGCAGCTTCAGTGTTTCTTGTCCTTTCAGCTCCGAGCTTGTGGAGGCAGACAGACAGCCGGTACTGAGTCCGGTTCCTTTGCAGGTTTCTTCCTGCTAAATTTGGATGGTTCCTCTCCACTGTCGCCACATGCATACTTAGCCAAGTGTATGCATGAGGCTGTCCATGACTGTTGAATTTTTCATGTATTCCTCATGGTGGAAAAATGTCCCCTTCGGTTGTGCCTTTGGATAAATAAATAAATACATGACCTTCTGCTGCTTTTAAATGAATACATATTGTGGATATAACTTAAAAGATATTTCCTCACAGTTAATTGGTAGTTGACAAGTCACTGAGTTCAGTTTTAGTCAGTCAGTTTGGCCATGTGAAATGAAACGACTGAAAATGAAAATAACTTTTGCTTTTGGAAGAAAAAAAAACAAAACTGGAATGTGACTGTGAGGGCCAACGTGTACAACTCTGCTTTCATTTAAAGTATGCACCAACGTTCATTTGAAAGAAAGTTTTTCTTCTTTTGCTCTGCAAAGATATTCTAATCTCAGTAAGTTTGAATATATTAACATCGAAGGGGGGAGAAAAAAACATAAAAGCTTTTTGAAGAAATAACCCCAAATCCAGGTAGGAGTGAGATAATATGAACATCATGTTTTCATAATCAAATTCCCCCCTGCTGTTTGAGTTTCTGCTCATGCACACATTCACAGTGAGCTGTTTAAGCCTTAGAACCAGATTTAATGTTGTAAATGAATCAAACGCCCCCCACCGAGAATAATCTGTGTTATATTTTGAATTTCCTACCTTCTCGGACTCGGTTACTGTTCGTACATTGAAAGAAGTCTTCAATATTCAGATACAGAATAACTCCAAATGTTGCTCTTGCATTATCCATAGGGGTTGTTGACAAACATGAAAGGGAGCCGCATGTTTTTATTTTCCTCAGGAAACTCCATTCCTGTCCCACAGTGAAGAGCTGAGAAAAGCATCACAGAATGTGGGCAAAGGGAAATCGGTTATAATGTTGCATTACACTGAGGTAAAATGGTTAATCGGGACTTAGAGAGCAAACAGGGCTGGGTAAAATTTGGAGAATGTCAAGTCTTTTGGCTTAAACGGAGACAAATATGATCCAAACCAACCCTTGTAGAGTTTGCTCCTCAAAACAATTTAGATCTTTTCAGTGTATTGTGTTTTTTCTGCTTTAAATATGTATTTGTACCTGTAATTTTAAACAGGCTTGCAAATTACTCTGTAGACCAAACAACAGTTGCAACATTTGAAGACATAATCCATCACGTTTCACTCAGCTGATTTAGCAATCGAGCCATTTATGTTCTGGTTTTGAAAGGTAATCTGCATGACTTGTGCTGTTGTCACTTTTGTGATTATTTTTTTTTCCTGCGTATATTTACTGCAAATTGTGCCCATCTGGACATTTTGCATCAGCGGACCGTCACAAACGAGTTGCAGCTGATAGTAGGTTGCACTTAATGGACGCAGCAGATTGAGTACAAGCCCACAAAGAGAGCATTCCATGTTGTACCACTCTGACCTTGCTTCATCCTCTGTGCATGAGTTGCAGATCTGTATGGCCGCATCATGGAGGCTCATTCACAGAGTAGCTGTAGTGCCAAATCACATATGTTCAGATATTAAATTAGTCTAACTCTGCTTAGTTTGATATCCGCACATGTAGTAGTTAAAAATACCCTTTCCTAGTATTCTGCAGTTTAAAAACCCCACCAGGGCCTGATTGCTTATTATTTGTAAACCCACCGGTACACTGACATTTACTGTTTCTTCCTCCTCGATGACATTTGTTGGCTGCAGGCCTAATGCAACAGGTGCATTTCTCAGTGCTCATCTTCAGATGATACCCAATAAGGAAATATCTGGTTCTTGGATCAGAGCTGAGGAGAAAATATCACTGGCATTCCCTGAGAACTCGGCTTTAGAGTCTCTGTTTGAAAAAGTGAATTACTTGGGGATTTTTTAGACCAAATGTCAACTTCCTACACGCGGTGATCATTCTTAGTGAATCATTATATAAGAAGTTGGACTTCAGGGTCTTTGGATGTTTTACTTCCTCGCAGATCACCACGGCAACTAGAGGATTGGGGAAAAAAACAGTCAAGAAGTAACTGTAGAGATGCATATTTATGTCATATATTTAGAAACAAAGTAGATGTGTTTCCGTTTGATTTTTTTGTGACTGTTAGGAAAAATACAACTGGGCAAAGGGTTAAAATAAAATTATTGCTGACAAAGTATCAATCTCTGACAAATATACGCACTAAACAGATAGTACCAGATTGCTGCAAGGAGAATTTTGAAATAGAAGGCTGCTCACATTTTATGTGAGCAGCAGCACAGATGAAGGGATGCTCTTGAAAATATAGTTTTACCAAGTTAAAGAGAAGAACAGAAATAAATCAACATAATTAGAATCAACCTTTCATGCTTCACTGCTAACTGGCTATGAAAACCAAATGTTTACATATACAGTGAGGATTTACAAAATGATTTCTGTTTGCTAAACGCCACAAAAAAATAGTCATTTCACTTATTGTCTGCAGAGGAGCTGTGAAGTCTGAGCAATTCCCACATAAAATGCATTCAAAGGGAGAAGAGAATTCAAACAGCCGCCTTAAACTTTAAGTTCAAAACATGCGATTTATTTAAAACATTATTTTTAATCTTTCTGCAAAACTGTGAAGCTCAACAGCGTTTGAACTTTGCTTCTTTGATTTTATTGCAAATCCCCCTTTGCCTCTACATTATGTATTTTTAAACATTTAACTTTTTAAGGTTTTTACAACCTTGTATGATGAAACTCCTCAAAAAATCTGCTGGAGCCTTAAAATAAAATACAACAAACAACATTAAATGAGTTGCTGCCTGAACACATGTTCTTCAGTTTAGGATTTTTAAGTTACTTATTTCCTATTTCCCATAACAGAATTCAAGTTTATGTGTCTTTTACTCTTTGCAATTGATCTTGTTCATCATCGCAACTGGAAGCAGCATCAACCATTTCGATGAACGAGTCGCGTAACTTTGGACGTTAAAATACCATTTTGTTTGCAGGGTTTTACTTAAAACTTCTCCAAGGAGATGTTGTAGGTTGTATGTCCCTTTTAACACAAGCTGACAGCATTTCCTGAGGACTTAGGAAGTAAATAATACAGAAATGCTACATCAAAGCACACTTACAAACTGTGTCTCTTAGGCAATTTACTGGAAAGCTGCCTAAAGGGACTGTAGTCTGAAGTTTGACTCATAGAATTTCCTTGTCAGTGTCAGTCGGTGGTTGTAAGCAGACCTACATCCCAGCAATAAAAACACTTATATTCTTAGCCTTTTATATTTCTTTTCTCCATTTGGTTGCTAATACTTAATAATGATGTATTCAAATGATTAGTTTTTTTCTTTAATAGAACCTCTCCAACCGTTAAAAAATGTGTTTCACTGTTTTCAAGAAAGAACGTGAGCAGCAAATTCTGTTTTCTTTGATTCATGTTCGTAGTTGTTTAGTTGGCAAAGCAGCTAATATACTGATGTATATGTACACAGTAAAAATGCCAGTGTTGAATTAACACCCAAAAGTGTCTATATGTGTCCAAGTCAGCTGGTGTTAAATTCAATACTACAGAGTGTCACATTAACATTTACAACGGTGTTAGTGTTAAAATATAATAAAAGTAACACCAGTGTAGTGTTGATCACAAAACATAATGTTGTGTTAAAAAAGCAAATAATTGACCCACCAGGTGTCAATATCAATCAAATCCAGTGGAAAATATTCAAAGCAATACACAGAAATGGAAAGTATAACTTTTCTTAAACCAATTTCAGTATTATAGACCAATGTCAATTTAATAAAAAAAAATGGGTGTCAATGTTTTAACACTTTCAAAAGTGTTACTTTAACACCAACTGACTTGGACACATATAGGCACTTTTGGGTGTTAATGCAACACTGGCATTTTTACTGTGTAGGTAATCAGGGAATTTAAGAATGTTGCTATAATTGTAGTAGCTAATTTAGAGTGAAAGTTGATTTCTTTTTTTTCAACGTTATCCATATACGGTCTGTCAGAGATGGTTTATAGGTACATGGGTTATGGAAGTAAGGTGGCTCTCTGTAATTCTGAGGAATACTCTGTCAATTGACTCATCCAGACTTTTTCTTATTCTCACACTCATTAAAAGCCTTGCTTTCCACCACAGCAAGCATGCACCCTGCCTACTGAGCCACGGACTTGATTTCAACACTCAAACAACACTTAGATCTTTTTTAGACCTGAGTCAGAGAGCCGTCTATTTGTAGTCACGATTTAGACCTGTATTTTTTTATATGGTAGACCTGCCTGGTCTAAAAGTGGTTTAAAATTAGAGGTAAAGTAAAAGGTTCACAAAACAATTTATAAATAATACAAAAAAAAAGACATTAAGCAAATGCACTCAATGAGATTTTTATTTAACTGGGAAATATAAGATAATGTGATGTTAATTATTTGTTTTAGATATTTGTATATATATTTTTTTACCATATTGATGGATGACAACGCCCATTTTTATCTAAAGTGTGAAACTTTTTTTCACACTTATTGTATCCCACTACAATAATATGTATCCCACTACACAGCTTACGATACAGCAGGTGTTTACCAGCTGACTAGTTGGTTGCAGCTAAAACAGATCTACATTTACACTTCTAAAACAAATCTAGAACCTATTCTAGATGCTGAAAGAGCTTTCAGTTTTAATCCAGATATCTTTTAAACTTACCCTGAATATCAAAAAAATTACTGCTGTTACCAAAATAAGATTAATAACTTTGTTTTGCTGGGATAAGATTTTCATTTATGTCAGGATCTCTGTAAATAACAGGGCTCCTCCTGGCTGAAATTGAACCATGGAAATTGGCCAAACTTTTATTTTTGCCAATTGTTTTCACAGAGTACAACACAATACAATTGCATGATCTTTTGCTTCTACCAGGTGTTGTTAAGTACACCAATCAAAGCAATTTCCAAGTCTGAAAAAACTAAATTAGTAATTTAAATAATGGGCTAATTTTATCTAATTAAAAAACATTGGCAGTTTTCTTAATAAAAGTATCCTTGAGACAAAGACAAAAGCTATGATAGCAAACTTTTCACTGGGTCATAAGATGAGTTTGAGACAAATCACTGCAGACAGGTCTGTTCTCAGCCATCATCTTTCTAGATATAATAGAGCCATAGCCCATGAACTGTGACGGTTAGGTGAGATGGTATAAAACGAGACTGTCACTTGAAAATTTCTCTTCTGCGATCCACATGAAAAATGCATCTTAGATTAAAACCCATTTCCCACAAAGAAATCAGGGATGTTTTCTATAATGCAACTAAAAAAAAGAAACTATTTTATGAATTGGTAAGAAATCTAACTTTTAAGAAACAAGGTGAGGAAATTGTATCGGTCAGGTATTGCTGGAGGAAAACAGGGAGCAAAGATTTATGAATACTGTTATACAAAGTCACACTTAACAGAACTTGCTAGATCCTTGAGTGGTTTCCAAAGATTGTGTTTTCTTTGCTCCCTCCTTTTCTCTTTTTCTTGTGGAACAGCTTTCCTCTTAGGGAGGGGCCCAACTTCTAAGTCTCAGTCATCTGCAATCAAATCACGGATAGTTAGAATCAGTGCTCCTCTCCGCCAGTTCCCTGATTGTCCTTTTGGTTGAGGTAATTAAGCTATCTTTCAGTATATCTTCATTGTCTACCTCAGAAAACCTGGAGCATTTTTCCAATTGTCTGAAATACTACAACATTTTGGTAAAGTCCTGAAGTTCTTTGATGCTTTTGGGCTCCGTTGGAATGTTTACCTGCATGAAATGAGATGCTGCGAATACATACAACCAGAATTTACTCGATCTGTTCAGTGCTACACCTTGAGGAGTTGCTATCAATCAAGGGACAACATTGACAGGCCAACCTGCAGCAATCCGTGCACTTCCTTCTTCCTCATCTTCTCCAAACATCAGAGCTCTTAAACCTTCATCACTAATTATCGTCCTTTGAAGTCGGCCCCCTCTGTGTCTCTGTCATCATCCAGGTTTATGGTCATCTGGAAGATACCTCAGCCACAACTTGTGTAGACACCCTAACCTACTGGATCGCAGTTCTGCTGCTTCCAGACTCCTGTGCCATCAGCCTTCAGAGTACCTGCTTCTTTGCTTCTTTGCCTCCAACCACCAGACTTCCAGTTCGTGTGCCACAGATTTCGAGACATTCTACACCACAGAACCAACTCTTCTGACAAAAGAGCCTCCAGCCGCCCACTAGACCATTAGCGCAGTCGGTCGCTAGACCCCAAGCTCCTGCTCCTTTGTCACCAGTTACCTGACTCCAAGCTACTGAACTACAGACTTCAAGATCTTCTGGATCACCTCCTGGGTTCTTTAGTCATCACCATCTGCCTCCAATCTTCTTCCAATGACATCCTGATCCCTGGCGTTCCTGCAAGCTCACACTTTGCTTCATCAAAGACCCTTGGTCTCCCAGCTTCTCTACCAACACTATGCACAGTCTTACCTACTTTTCCAAAATCTTCAGCACCAGTGATGTGTATCTCCCATACACATCACTGCCTACCCTTACTCTCCACGCTCCTGCATTGCAGATCTCCATACCACCGTCGTTGCAGTACCACGTCTACCAACTACCTTCCCCATTGGCCTCCAGGTCACTTCAACTTCCTCCCGCGGCACAAGCCCTTTCATGGTTTCCACCAGCCGTCTGGCCATGGCCTGGAACCTTGGTGCCTTCTTGAGACGACTTCATGAAAAATGTTATTCATCTGAAATATGTTTTTCAAAAATGATGTTTTATCCTTGCCGTCCTTCCTGTCCCTCCTCCATGTGTATGTATATGTACTCTTATCCATGCCATAACTCCCTGCTGGAGCCTTGCATCTACTCACACCTTCCCCGGTATTAAGCCTTAATGAAGTCCTGTGCTCCATATTCTCCTGCATTAACCTGCAAGTGTCTTTAGGGCCGTCAATAAATCGTTGTTATGCGACTTTCATTCTCCTGCCTGTGTTTCGATCTGCCACTTATCTCATCAGTCATGACAACTTTCTCACATTACCTCTCGCCTAGTTTGATGCCATGTCCTCTTCTAGACTTTGCAGTAACTCAGACCTTGAGAAATCTCCATCTGGAACATTCCTTGTGAATATTGCAAATACATATCTCTTTTTGTTTGCTTTTTTTATTTAAAAAACATTATTTGGACATTTTTACTTGTATTTATATTATTAATGTAATTCTAAATTGTCAGAGGTCTAAAGTAATATCCTTTATGTTATGTGTGATAAAATTTGCTCTGGTCACAAATCAGTGATAGAGATTGATTATTTACAGAATTGGTATTGTTTTAATATATCATTTTAGTTTACTTTCATTTAAATGGACGTATGTTGTTGATTTTGTGGCCAGGCCACCTTTATACACGGTGATCTCAACTGGATGCCACCTGATAAAATAAGAGTTTAGTTTTTAAAAATTGTATTAATTGTTCACTTTTGTCTTTTTATTGTCCAGAACATTTTTAGTGACACCTGAAGAGACCTATGAACAGCAGGTGACCTTGCAATTTGATTGATTTGGAGAACATTTGCAAGGCAGAGAGGGAAAATGTTGTAAAGTCAAGATTATAGGATGCTGATAATGAAGACGCAAAGCTGAAATTAGTTTAAAATGTGCTTTTACAAACAATTTAGGCAATTATGTGATTATGTTGTCACTCCTTCCTTTCGTCCACTCAAATTGTACAACAAAGGTGTCAAGTAAAAACATTTTAACAATGACTTGTGCACTTTCCAGAGCCCCTGTATGCTGGAAACAATTCTTTAAAAAACCTTCACAATGATTTTCGAACTTTCTTTATATGTCACGTGGGCCTTAAGGCTACGGTGTTGAGGTGTTTAAATTCAGACTTACTTTGTACAATAAAATAAAAGACAACTGAAGAACATTTTGAGGCAAAGCTCACAGCGTGGCCTGCAGTGCAGCGTGGCTGCGGCTGGCTTGTCAGGTGCTGAAATGCCCTTGTCACATTAAGTGGCAGATCTCGGGACACTTAGCATTCCTGCCCAGTCCCCTGGCAGGTGCTTGGTGTTTTTTAATGACATTGTCTGCTTCCTGTCAAGTCAGCTGGAGGCCGATATGAAAAAAGTCACCTGTGGAAGGACGGTGGACAGTAAAATGTCACCAAGGGCACCAAAGGAGCTCTGTTGGATTTTTGTCTTTCATGAGTGTGTCACTCTTGTGTGGGAGAATCGGCGCTGAAGCACACTGTGATGTTTAAACTCATCCATGTAGAAGGTTGAGCATTCAGTGGGACCTTTAGAGTGGGCTCAGGTGAATTTTCATTGAAAGACTTGGGTTTCTGAACATGGTATTCACTAAATACAATCATTTCCTTTTCTTTGGTGTAAGAGAGGAAAACATTCAAATTGAAGTTTATTTAGGCTTAACATTCGACAAGGAAAACAAAATGGGACGATGCATGTGTGTAGTGAAAGATGCATGCCTGTGTTTGTGCTTCACAGTTTAGCTGTGCTGTCCTTGCGGCTTAATCCTCAATTCTAATAGATGTGCTCACCTCTGGCAGTTGTCTTCCCTTTCTCTGCGATTCCTTTTTCTCTTTAATTTCCTCCTGCTGGTCACTTTTCTCAGAGAATTTTCTACAGGATTGGAAAAGCTTTGCCAAGGTGCAGAAGAAATGTGAGTGGCATGGACTGGAGAGTGTTTCAGGTAGGCTACAAGATGTGTGTGAGCGAGAGGGCCGGGTATTAAGAATGTGTTATATAAAAGAGCTGACACATCTGACTGTATTTAGAGTTCTTTGCAAGGCGAATGTATTTTCCCTCCAAGGCTGCAACTACTAATAGCTGTGCTACACTAGCGGCTCCACAGTTGTAAAGCTATAATGCATGTTTGATTTTTACTATTCTTTAAAATCATTTTTAATTTGACATCAACAACAAACTTCGGCTTGTTTCACAGTGGTTTTCCTTTGCACTTTACATCTATTTGAATCTATAAAACGCAGAGAGTAAAACTGCTAAGAGTGGCACTTTGTTTTTTGACCTTCTGAACCTTAAAGATCCAGGAGGAAATTAAATATTTACTTGCCAGAGGTGGAGGCTATTCATAACTGTAATAATTGCTTAGAATAACTATTAATAAAACTAATCATTTAGAACAAAGTTACTAAGTTGGGCATCACTCAAATGTCAAGAAAATAGGCAAATACCTCAGTATGCCTCAGTAACTGCTTATAAGTACCTGCCTGGAAAATCTTAGGTTTTAAAATAATAGATGAATGCATAAGTCCAGCATTGGCATTATCTGAACAGCAGGACACCAAATGGGTGTATGGAACAAAACACAAACACATTTTCTCAACACAGATTGCACAGCTGTGCAGACCGACTGGCTTGTTTTCTGAAAAATTAGCCGTTTAGCCAAAATGGAGAATTTTTTTATCATATTCTATATTACCTTATTATAGAAACTCTGAAGGGAGATTACACCATTTAACTGAAAGATTGAGGAAAGCAATTATAGAAAGCATCAGAACTGCATTAAAACCACTGTGAACAGACATTACTACTGCAGAGCTCTGATGGTGCTTGAAAAAACATGTCCTAGTGGCTAATAATGTGTGTAATCAATAAAATCTAAAGAAATGTTGGGTTCGGACTAATCTATAAGTAAATGTTTGATTTAAACTGGCAGCATGTGGGGAATGTCCAATTAACATACCATTATGTTTTATCCTTTTTTTGGTTCCGCTTGCTTTATGAAAATATAACGGTTTCTAACGTCGTCTTCTCTCTAAATAAAAGAAACATTAAAAACACTGCGATTCTACAATAGAATGTTGAATAAGTATCAGATTAACCCAGGCATCCAGACATAATTAAACCAGATGGTTTAATGTCAAGTCAGTCGACTTCGTTGCCAAATACAAACTTGATTTATTAAGTCGGTCACACAATAAGAAAACCAGCTTGAGGAAAAACTGCCCTGGCACATGTAGGCAGCCGACGTCTCCATATGTCTTACCTGAAATGCCAAGACAGAACACCTGGGGAACAAAATGAAACCAACAAACAAAAAGCAGGAAAACTGAGGCTGATTTATCTTCCCGCTGTTAATTTTAAAATCACACGCCACGCAGTTAAAATAGGTCAATGCACCGCTTACAGCTGATGAATATCCCCTGAATCCATAAATAGCATTTCTGACTCAGTTCTTTAACACTGTTTTTCCCTTAATATCTCCAGTTGGTATTAATAAATCTTTTGCTCTGAAAGCTGTGTTTTATTCCTGTTCCCAGCTGCTTTTTGTAGATGAGAGACCAGCTGATTACTTAACAGTCTAAGGAGGTGATTTTAGACCAGACGTGTTGCAGGACTGCAGGTATAAATAATATTGATAGGGTTAAATTCTCTGCATACACGTTTATATTGACGACACTCACTTGGCTCTTCAGTTGGTGGAAAAACAAACAGTATCTGTGGTTTAGTATTTACGGTTCATGCATTTGTGGATTTTTCTATGGAAAAACGCTCCAAAGCATTGCCAGAAAATTTGTCTACATCTGAAATATTGAAATCAAACATGGAATGAACAAGAACATGCTGTTGTAGCAAAACTGAGAATTTTCTCTAATGTTTAAATAATTTGATGCCCAATAATGCTTCAAGTTGCTTGTTCCCATCCAGCAATGCAAATTACCTCCAGCAGAAAATAATTTGCTAACATTTTACAACCAGAAATTTAATGAATGAAATGGAAAATTCTCCAGTTTATAACCCTTCACTTAAAGGTTCTGTGTCTTGAGGTTTTATTTGGTGTGTGAAATCAAAATCCTCTGGCAAAACTGAAGTCCAATCCTCAGCTTCATTTATATATTAATTAGCTCATTATTAATTCTCCTTAATTAAAAATTATACTAATTAGTCCCCAGATATCTTCTAATTTTTAGGTAATCAGGCGACAGGAAATTGAATTATAATTTGGCCTTGGTGCAACATTTACCAAGGGCAAAGAAAGCGAAAAGAGGTTTGAGCAACAAAATAAGAGATACTCATCATAAAGACTTTGTTTTTAACCAACATCATCAATACATCAATTGTTTTACTGCTGACATACATTGTAGAGCGTTATTCATTTCTGTCAGATATATTTATAACATATATTTACCTTTTTTCTTAAGGGGTAAATGTATCTCACCTCATTTAGTCATCAAGGATATTTTACTCATCTTGCATCCAAATTTTTGAAGCAACATTTTCATGAATAGAAATGTAAGACATTAAACAAAGTTCACATTCTTGTTTTTACAATTCCTTTTTTGTATGAGACAAGCTCAGTTGAGAGCAAAGGATTCTTTCCAGAGGTGAAATCAGGACAAAAGTTTGCAATTGGGACACAGTTAGTGAATGAATCATCTAGAATATAACAGGACCATCTGTGCAAACAAGATTTTCTTTTAAATCTAAGAAAATCTGAAAGCCATGCTACAGTCTGTTGTCTTTTCCCCAGGGGAAATTCCACCTTCTCGTATTTTTCATTTCAGTGCCATCTTATAAGGATTAATATCCATAAAATACGATATGTTATACATATGAAATACACTCTCAATATCCTGTTTTTTTTTCTTTATGAAATTGATGTGTGGCAAAAACAGTCAGACATGCATTCTTTTCATTTACACTTTTCATTACTTCTGCTTTATTCCAGATGAAATTTCAGATGAGTAACGTAACATTTAGACTTCCAGACTTGTTTCTCAAAACTTCCCCATTTCTTCTTCTTTTTTATGGTTGTTTGTGTCGTATTTGGACAATAGATGCTGAATATGTTAACAGATGCAGGTGTTTAGGCTGCAGCTGCTAACTGATTGCTATGGTAATGTTCAATCAAACTGAATGAGATAAATGATAATGATTCACATAATGTGGGTGTCAGACTGCATTAGGAATATTTAGAGATAAAATATTTAGATCATTTGATCATGAGGTTTGTGAAAAGCTGATTAAAAAATGTGCTGTTTAAAGTAGGATCGTGATTAGCATTATGCACATAAGTAAGGTTTCCTGGATTCATAACAAAATCCCATTATTTCTTTATTCAAGGTTACGGTTATTAAGGTTTCAGGATGAATGGATGCGTGGCTGGATGGGCAAGCAATTTTTAAACAAAGTCAAAAAAAACATTTTTCAATAAATATACTTTTGTCAGACTAAAATTTCAAAGCTTGTCCTCACAGCATGGAAACCCTGACATGCTTCTGTTTTGAACACCGCAAATATTTTACCCATAATGCATAGCATTTATTTACTACACAATAAAACTGACAGAAGAGTATTGGAATACAAATAATTTCCTTAAATAATTTCAAAAATGTTTAACTAGCAATTTATGTTCTGCGCACTTATTTTCTAATTATAATTCCCTAATTTATATTTTGGTCATAAACAGCGTTTAATATTCAAGAATCCCTCTGACAGAACAAAATATTCTTTGGTGTCACATTGAGCCGATCTTGAAGTAACAATAATGAAGTGAGCATAACACCCAAAGTAATGTTGTAAGTTACAAATATGCTACATAAACCTTGGGGGGGTTTGTCAGTCTGTTGCTCATGACATGAGTATCTGTACATTATTTCTGCATGAGTAGAATGTACAGGTATAAATGAAAAAAATAAATTAAATGTCGCAAAAAAGATCAAATTATTTCACTGCTCGATTTTAAAAGTGAAACTCCTACATTATTCACTACACAGCGAAATATTCCAAGCCTCTATTTCACAGATGTAGGAGGTAAAGTACATAAATGAATACATGAAAAATTCAAACCTATAAACATTTAATCCCAAATGGGAAATTTTCGTTTCATAAAGTCCGAGAAGTTTTCTGCTTTAAACACGCTGGGCTCTCTAAAACGACAGCCTCATATTAGGACGACAGACGAGTTTCCTTTTATGCATAATATGTGAAGATGTCTGTCTAGACGAAAGCACTTTGAACTCTAAAGAGATCACTCGGGATGATGTTGGCTGTACACCGGCTGCACAAATGAAACATTAAGCAGCTAACCTCAAAGTTCAACCCAGTCCCAGTGGGAAGGAGGTTGTGCAGCCTTACCCATCGGGTCACCACAATCTAAGACATTTACTTATTGATGAGTATGTGCTGTTTAATTAAATCGGACTGTTGATTTGCAAGTCAAAAGCCTCTACAGCTTTCTACTCTAGCCAGATGGGCACTTGGGAGCAGTAATGTGTAGATGAAAATCATCAAGAAGACGCTGATATCTGCTGTCAGAAACTTTTTGTTCAAAAGTGCAGATCTGGATTGTAGGTTTTTCTAGGCTAAAGAAAAACCTACAATCCAGGTTAATAGATTAAAAGTTGATGATGACAAAATCTCTTTTTTTCAAACTGTCAGGAAGGAAAAAAATTTGAATTAGAATTATGTTTGTGCTGTTTTCTCATGTATTTGTTTGACACAACTCCAAAAAAACACACAAGCAGGACAGATGCAAATAAGCTGGACATTAGATTGTTTCTCATGTCTTTGTGTCTTTTTGTGGAAAATAAACTCTGGTGTGAGGAACAATTACAGACACTGAAATAGTAAGTAAATGGTTTATTTAAAACAGGATAAAGATGAAGTCTGGAGATTAGTGGCAAATGAAGGAAGATGTCCGATCTGGGTCCACACTGGAAGACAGGTGAGTGATTACTGAGTGCAGGTGGAGAATGAACAATATCTTGTATGGAGGGAGGAGATGTAAAGTCCTTTCTTATTTTTTAGCTAAGTACAATAACCAGGAGAGAAGATAAGTGTTTCTGCATTGAGGTTGAGGATGAGTTTGGCTGGGAAAGGAGCGTACGGTTCTGCTGATGATGGAGCATCGGACAGAGGACAGGCAGGTGAGTGTTTGGTGAAGGACCCAAGGCTTTATACGTAGGAACAGTTCACCACATGACAGCAGAGGCAACATGGAAGTATATGATCCAGGGAAGCAGAAGTAAATCTTTCACTCAGGATGGAACTAGGAGGCACAAAGGTCACAGGAGGTAACTGCAGAGTAAATAGTTTTCTTTTTTAGTGACAATTAATGAGCAAGCCAGTTTAACACAAGCAGTACTTTGACCATCTGCTGTCTGCCCCAGGAAACTTGCTCCTCTAAATTCTGCTCCTTGATTGTGGCTGATGAGCGCTAGCTGGAGGCTCCTCCAGCCGCTCGCACCTTATGGAGGAGGAAGGCAGAAGAAACACAAACACACATGCCCACAATCTAGCGCACAATCTTGTGGATACAGCATGTTGTTGCTTTTGTAATTACTGTTTTTTTAAAACCTGTTTTTAAAAAACATTTAAAAAAATGAAATGGTATCGATGGAGGTAGGAGTTCATCTTCCCCGTCCATTTCAGTCGTTGTTGCCTTCTGGTAAAGGTCAGTAGATACAAACCAGTAGCTTGCCATTATCAATGTGTGGGTTAGTAGGACTAACTGTTTTTATTGCAAGGAATCATTGAGCATCAAGAAAAGCACTGATATAACTTCATTTATGTATTTAGTGTTGCTTTAAATGTGAGTGCAAGTGATGCTTTGCTATGTTTTTTTTCTGTCTACAACAGTAAAATAATTTCTGAGTTTCTTCCCGTTTCTGCCCCTCCTAGCTGGTACTGTGTGAAGCACCCGCTCCTCTGCGTATGCCTAAACAGCACAGAGTAGGAGGAAAGATGGGCAGGAGGGAGAAAAAGAAAGTGTGAGCATCATCCTGTCTTCTCTTCTTTTTTTTCTGGCAAACTTGAGATTAAGTCCAAATCAAACAGACAGCTGGAAGGTGGGAGAATGAGACACCATGTGGGAGAGTGGAAGAGATTCACCTTTTTCTGAAGCACATTTGTTACTTTTGTGTTGCTTAAATCTATTAACAGGCTTTATACATTTTTACTTTCGTATTTTGTTATTATAGTTAGTACAATTATAATGATTTTTCACAAGTGAAATGATTTTGTACCTTAATTTTTTGGTGTCGCTGCAGCCTCCTGGTCCCATGAGCCAGGCTCCTTATGGTGAAGAGACTCACTCTTTACCTCATAAAGATGTCAGATGAATGTGCTTTGTCTACTCCATCTAAGACCCTGCAATAGTGTTTCATCTGTGTGAGTACTAGCCTCAGAGTTCCTCATAGTTCTCCAGTCTGAAGTTATTAGGCTTTGATGGCTTTATAAAGAAGCAAAACCGAGAATAGGTTCAAGGCAATACGTTAAAAACAAAATACAAAAGGCTTTGAAAAAGGCGCCTTTCTTCATCTGAAACAAAGGTTAAGTCACATCAGACGACTAAGACGGAAAGCATATGGCTGAGGTCCTATGAGTAAAGTTTTTGTTGGAAAAGCTGCCCCTTTATATATGTAATTCTGGTGTTTTGTTATAGTTCTAGGGGTTTCTTTTTAGTTTGTGAAACCAAGCCTGACTATCTGAGCAAAGTTACATAAACACATTTCTTTGAAGAAGGACATTGTTCTCTTAGGCTTGTTAATATTTCAGAAAGCAGGCTCTCAAAAATACTCGACTGTAAGATTTCTAAATCCTTATTTGCTATTTCAAGATAAATGATGTGTAAAAATGTGCTAACAAACAACATTCTGCTTGAGGTTCGGTGAATTAATAAAGTTAGTTCTTAATTCTTCCTTCTAGGATCAGTAACGTTTAAGTAAGTTATAAACTATTATGAATTTATCAACACAGCCTCACCCTAACATAAGAAAAATCATCAATCCCAATGTACTTTAAAAGGCATGTAGACTGGGTTTATTAGGCAATTTATCTCTAAATTTGATTTATAATGGTCTCCCTGTGCAAGAATAGTCAAATTACAAATTAATTATTTAGAATTCATGCAATATAAGTTTCTGTTTTTTTTGTTTTAGATTCTGTCATTCACAGTTGAAGAGTACCTATGATAAAAATCAAAGATTTCAAACAGTAAAACTGTATCAAATACTTGTTTTTCCCACCGTACAGCTCAGGGAATGGATTTTACAGGACAAAAATTAATGTGAGCTTCACAACTTCACACAGGCGAGAGCTGATAGTGAAATTAAAACAGCAGTTCAAAACATATAGCTCAATGCACTGCAAATTTAATTATTCCCACTTAAATTATTCTGCACTTCCAGGATGCCAGATGTTCAAACAATGAGCTGCCATCAAAGGAAACTTTGAGGCACTTAATTGAAAAGTGACTTTTCCTTTTTACATCTTTTTCATAAAATCCACTTTTGCAATTGTATGGCCTGGATATTTTCATGCAGTCTAGTTCATTTGAGGACACCAGGAATATAAGGTCAGAAGTGACCAGCAGGAATAAATGCGTATCATTTCTGAAAAGTGGTAGTGATGTATTTCACTCCAACAAAGCAACCGACCAAAGCAGCATATGGCCTTCAAAGGCCAGCGGTGGCCTAAAAATAAAACCAGGAAAAATATATTCCAGTTTCGGAACCAGTGGACGGCTTGGGAATAACGCTGTGTTTATATGCAGCACTTGTTGTGTTCCAGCCTGGATCATAGGCTCAAGAAAGGCTTGTTCACAGGGGGCATTTGTGATGGATGAAACAAAAATACCTACAAGGATCTAAGCTCAGAATATTTATCCAGCCTGAATCAAATAAAAGCTGTTCCGAGCCTCTATGTCTTAATAAAATCACGGCTGTAATTTTATTTTATTTTTGTCACTCATAATTACTGTTTGGGTGAAGTCTTTAATTATGAAATAATTTTGTTTGTCCTTTCAAATCATCATAACAGAAACTACCCAGATGACCCTGTTAGAAAGCTTACATAACCTAGTTTTTATTTCCATTTATTACTCCAATTAAGTCAGCTTTAAGTCACTGGCGGTAGTTTTGACACTTCATTTTCTTAGATTATAAAGATGCCAAAAACTTTATGCTCCAGAAAATTCCTGGACTCTATTGTATAAACTGAATTTCTGAGATCTCCCAAAGATGACTCTATGACAGTGAGGTCAGAAACGTCCGTTTTATTTGCTGTAGGCTGCAACGGGTCAAAATAAGCTTGTGTTTTTGATCGTTGTCATGATGACGGTGCTTTCCATGTACCGCTTCTGAGCTGATGAGGGTAACATTCCTTCCAGTACTTTCTGATAAAACGCTACATTCATCTTGCAGTCAACTTTGACCAACTTTTACCCTGCAGCTCATACATATCTAACGATGTACATCTGTGTTTCAGAGTTGGAATAATGCATTTTTCATAACAAGTCTTGTAGCTAATTAGGCAGAAATTAGTTATTCTGTTAATTGTAAGTGAGAAGATCGAAGCTGTACAACACAGATTAAGAAAGAAGAAAAATAACAGATGAATGAAAATATACCATGAATAAGTCAATCAGTGGCAAAGACTGAAGGAGAGTTATTTTTTCAGCATCACATGCATCATCTAAATCTAGTAATACAGAATCTACTATGCAATGCTGGCAACAGTCCGGCAGTTCATCAGTTTCTTTTTCTTTTTTTTCAGCTCAATACTTAGACTGCTGGTGTCAAAAGCTGAACTTGAGACGAAACTTTTCTTCATAAAAATTAAATAACATTATTGATGGGGGAAATATCTGTAGAAATTTAAAGAAATCATTCTTTTTTGTCTCTTGTATGAACTGAATATCTGCGATTTCCTATGAACTGTAGAAATAAAGTCTGTAATTGGTGAAAGACCAGCTTTATGTAATGGGATCCCTTCGTCTGTTTTCATTTTCTCTGGGAACGGACCTGTTTTTAATGATGAACTAAACATAAGTGTTGGTGGAGATACAACTCTACCAATTACTTAGTAGCCCTAACCAATGTGCAGATAGACTACAACCCCTCCATCCCTGTACTACACTTCATTATAATGCCTTCTTCCTTAAGGTTAATTCAAATATTAGAGACAGGTAGCTTGTCACTAATTTTATTCATCAGTAGTCCACACATGGAATTTGCTTCTACATTTATTTCGGTGTCTGTACATACAGTGCCTTATGTCTGAGGCTCCTTTGGACATAAAGAACCAGGCCTCCTCAGTTTTCAGAGTCTATATTCCTGCGATTTAATTCACATCCATCCAGCTCAATATCTGTCACCATGTCTGCCTTAAGCAGATTCTGCAAAAAATACATTGTTGTGCTGTAAGGTTCTCCGACTCAAGGTGTTATCATAAGTGAATAAGATTTACAGAACATTTTGTTTACGTCATTGTCCTCCAGACGGTGTCGGTGCACATAAATCTTAGTCCTGTTCAGACAGTGTATGTGGGACCCTTCTAAATCCAGGTCTTCTTGAGGGCCATCTCCCAACAGCACAGAAGAGTTAATCTAACTAGGAATAGAAACAAGAAACAGTGCAGTGGATGCTGCAATGTATCAAAACAAATATTCAAGCGTGCAGTTGCATCAGAGTGCAAAGCAAAGAGGCAGCTTATTCTTCAGAGATATGTTGCGGCCTTTGATTTGGATCCTTTTGGGAAAAAGATTCAGACTTCAATAGGATAATGATCCCTAATGCCCTTTAAGGATTTTTACAGAACTTCATACAAACCAGAAATAAAAAAAATAATAACAGTGCTGGCTGTCACAGACATTTCCTGCATTGCTTGAAGCGAACTGGAATTTATAGAATGAAAAAGCAAAGCAGTCTTGTTTTCTCTCATAAAAAGATATACCACTAATAGGTTCAAACTCATGGTGTATCAATGCAATAGGAAAAGAAATATGGTGCTGTGGGGGAATTTCAGTCACAATAAATTATGTGAATAAATCAATCAATCTCATAATTAATATATCGCAAACTCAAACTATTAATCTATTTCTGCTGCTACAGATTAAAGGGAAAACAGCTCTCAACATACTAATTTAACTGATTGAAATCTAAGCATTAGCAGGTTTATCCATCTCTCAGAAGCTACAAAAATAGGATTTTCAGACAAGTTTTGATTCTAATTGCAAATTTAATCTGAGCAGGGAAAGAAATAGGAAAGTGACCATGTTTCAGAATTTGCTTTGATTTGTCAACCTCTCCTCTGCATCACCTATGAATTTCATATGGGCATGAAGGAAAAGGGACTTAAGGACGTTACTGGCTCTGACAACACATTCAATGTGATTGGAAAATGTTTTTAAAAAAATATTTCAGGAATGTTTCACAAAAACAGACCAACAAACAAAATGCGATCAGATGTTGAAAGGTGGGTTGGTCCCTGCCAGGCAGTTCATAGGCAGGAAATATCACAAAGAACTGATCAACCAACCAGAAGGGACCTTTAGGTAACGTAAAATGTACAGCTTGATAGAGGATGAATATTATAAAAAAGTTTTTTTTTGCAAAGCAACCAGCGTTACTGTATTTTCCACACTATAAGGCACCTAAAAACCTTCAATTTCCTCAAAAGCCAACAGTGCGCTTTATAATCCGGTGCGCCTTATATAAAGACCAATATTGAGCCACAACAGGTCTAGCAACTACGGTAAGCAGCTGCCAACTTCATTTTCCCCCGTAGAAGAAGAAGCACACGGTGCATGCTGGGATAGTTGTTAAAAAATTGTTTTGTTAATAAATTTTGACTGACCCATCTACCTACCGACATGATAATCAGGTTGTCTGCAGGTCATGTAGCACCACGTTCTCCACCAACATGCTGTGCGCGAACGGAGAAGGGTGACCATCGTCCGGCCGCCCCATTCCAGTCAGAAGCCTCTCCTCGCCGACCGGAATCGGACTGTTTTGTTGGCATTCTTTATGTAAACAAAGTGGTTTTAGACATTTATCCGGGAGCTTCGGCTAGAGTTACCAAGGGACCAGCACCTATACATTTAAAGCCAGGGAGCGGTGGCAGCGTGTCGGTTGGTCTGTGTTACCCAGAAAGCAGTTGGGCACAATTTCGCAACACCAAAACCGTGAGTGAAACAATGACTGGTGCAGACTACTATATAAAGTACTCTGGGACCAATTTTTTATTATTATACATCCATATTTGTAGTGAAAGGACCAAATCGTGTCCCGTTCAATACGGGATGGGTGGCAACCATAACTGTAGTGTCTATTCTATGCCTTATATATGAAAAAGTTTTAAAATAGGCCGTTCATTGAAGGTGCGCCTTATAGTGCAGAAAATATGGCATGTAGAGTTTCTCATTTTACACAGTAATTTTCAATATACCTAAATGTTGCTGTTGAGATACTGCAAATATTGCTGAAACAAAACTACTTTTAAAGCAAACCAATATCCAAGTTTGTGATTTGTAATAATATATTTTATTCCAGTAAGGCCATCCTAAGGTCTTGTCACTCTCATATTCAAAACCTTACATGGATGCATGAGATTCAACAGATTTCTTTGTTTTGTTGAAAACCCAATTCTTTGTCTCTTTCCCTTATAGTAGACTGCACAGCTCAAAACCACACACTGAGACACAATAGAACTTACCAAAATTAATCCTCTGGCTGTCGAAAGTGTAATAAAGTTTCCAGCAGTGTTTGCTTTGTTGTTCTGTGGTGGTGAGCAGTTCAGTTCATTAGCTTTATCTCAGCGAAATTTTCCCACCGTTCAGCGGCGCAGGAAAATCAAGCCTCGAATCCGTTGGAGTTTGGCTTGGCAGGATCTGGCTGCTCATTAATTATGCTTTGTAATGAGTATTCCTGATGAACAGTATTATTACACTGGTGAAAGGATGGCTGCTTGTTACGTGGCAACACAGAAATGTCAGATCCAGTCTTTTCCAAATGTCACTGGATGGAACATTTAATCAAGCTGTCAAGGTTTTAAAAATGCCTTTTTTTTCTTTCTTTTTCTTTCTCCTTGAAACGTAGAAGCACTGGGAATATCTATTAGGTCCTTAATTGATTACAAACTCAGTCGATGTCACATCTCAGTCCTTCAACTTATTTTCTCTCGGTGCTCTTTTTCCCTTTGGCTTTTTGGTGTGCAGTCAATGGGTCAGAACATGCATGACTGCGGCTTGCTTTATAACAGGAGAAGAGGAATAATAATAAGGCTCAGCCATGACTTCACAAGGTCGCACAAAATGAGGCAGTATGGGTTCAAGTGTTTTTCTTTTTAAACAAAACCACATTCTCAAAGTGTGAAAAAGGCAAATATTCATATCTTAGATTTTATACTTTTGGCCTTCATGTAGTCAGCAAGTGTCCCTCTTTCTCGCAAAATGAGAGTGAGGTAAGTGGAAAATGAAGGGAAGAAAAGAGCAAAGGACATGGTAGAAGAATGGAATAGTGAAAGCTTGACAAGAACAGAACTAATTATTTATCAAGCTTGTCCCGAGTTTCCAGTTCACAAAACAAAGAAATCCACTTGGATCTTCTCTGAGACCCTTCTAGGAATTTGTCTAAGTCCTAAGTATAGACGAACATCTTTGTCTTTTCAACCTAAGACTGGCTGCAATAATTTATTAACCTGAACACTTCCCTCCCAAAGAAAGAAAACACTAAAAACTAACTCAAAATGCATTTTTCATAATGGTTTTTATCTCTCCTGTCACCTCTTGGTGACACTGACCATTGTGTCAGGTCACCGACACTTTAAGGTTTGATAAAAGAGAAAATATTTCATTAGGGAGGTTAAGTTTCATAACTGAAAATATTACAACCTCGGTGTTCCAAACCGATTGTTTGGGAATATAATTATTGTATATGGTCCCCTTTAATGTGAGATATCAAAGGGTGTAAGTGTAAGTTTCTCTAGAACCAATGTGTATGTTACCAGTTTTTGTAAGAGAAATGTGCTCAGTAAAAATAAAGTGTGGATACTCTGCAAAAGACATCTGTTAATGCAGTTTTTTGTGTTGTTCTTTACCAAGTTGAACAGTTGGGGAAATGACGCTTCTGGATAAAGCGATCCCTCTGTTTTGCTCGCCAAAACTTTTCTCTTAAATCCTCCTTATGTGGTTGTGGTTACCTTCTTTATGCCTGCGTAACTTTTTCAGTCTGCATTTCCATCCCTTTCTCATAGGCTATGAGCAGCTCATGTACACAAGAGCAATCCTTCTTGAATTCACTTCTTTTCTCCACAGTTGCCAAGCAACCGGCATTAGTTTTTGCTCTTCATTTAGGTTTGTCTTTGCTCAGTTTTCCAACAATGTTTTTGTCATTTCAGAAATTGTAATTTTTCACCTTCTCTAACATATGAGCAGGTTGTCAATGCATGTATATAATCATAAGCTTATACCTGCATGGTTGCTGGAGGGACAGGTGACTATAGCAAACTGCTATGAGGAGGGATGCACCCTGGACAAGTCGTCATTCCATCACAGAGGAATGACGACATACCTGAGCAAGTTTAGAGTATCCATTTAAAAGTCATGTGTTTAGACCAGAAGGAAGCTAGAGAACCTTGTGAGAGCCATACATGCACAAGGCGAGCGTGGAAACTCCACTCAGAAAGAAAGAAAAAAGGAAGGCAAAAGTGTTGACTAGAGCTCCACTGTGTAGCCCTCAACAGCATTTGATTATACTAAATACATTTTTGAAATTTGCACAACCAGTTTATATTATCTAGTTAGAAAATCAACATACGTTTCTTCCAATCCTTCCTAATCACCTTGAAAAAGAAGCGCAGTCTAACAGCGACTATCTAAAAGAAAATATTACTGGCCTTCTCATTCCGGTTTATGCAGGAGTAATCAACCAGTGTGTGACAGAAGCATAAAGGTCAAACTGGAAAAAAAAGGCATGTATTTTAAACCATCAGCCAACAAACTGACAAATAAAATATCCGATTCAGTAATATGTTGTTGCAGCATAATGCGTCATGGTTTTATACTTTCAGCACAGGAAGTCCGGCTGCTGCAATGTTTGTTTGTTTCCGCATGAGCGTGGAATTTGTCGCAGCTTTTCCCATTTTTAATCTCGCAGATACCGATGAGAAGACTTTAGTCTTCATCTCCACCACACAGACTGTGCTGTCTTGTTTCAGTGGCAAAAAACAAAGTTTGTTTGCATAGCAGTCACGGCACCTACAAGCCTCTGTGTTTTGCATACAGGCCAGAGGGTCCAGTTAAGCCTGGGAATTTGAATAAACCATAAGAAAATACCAATGAATTATGAATCTCTCTGTGACTTGTAGCATTTTATTGCTAAAATAAACAGGCTGGATTTTGTAAATATTATTGTTAGAATGCTAAACTTTCTCCATTATATAGTTTTATAGTGCTTTATATTTCTACATATAAAAGTATTTATGTGTGGATGATTTTGATTTAAATCTCTCACTGGGAATCCATTTACAGAGCGATTCTGCCAAAAAGTGTCTTGACTGGAAGGACTTCCTTTTGTAACTATAACTTTGAACAATGTCATTTTGCTTTCTGGTAAATTATATACTTCACGTTCTGCTTAGTGATTATTTGACTTATTCCAGTTTCTTTGTATGTTATTCAAACATTTGACCTTGATTTTATTTGTCACTTCAGTCATGTCCTTAAGCTCTCAGCTCCTCTCATGTATCTTATGTTCCTCCATTACCAAGATTCTTGATTTAGTTTCTGTGTGTTTTTAAAATCTCTTCTTTTCATCAAACTGCACTACTTACTTTTCACACGACGCTGAATTGAGCTTTAACTGATAGTATAAAAGAATATGTTGGACCTCACTGGCGACCACCTTGGTTGGAGGTTATGTCCATCAAAAGGCAAAAAGATTACAGTCTGAAACTCACTGAGCAGCTACCTGCACAAACAGATTTCTAAAAGCTTCCAAAAGAAAAGAGAGACAAAAAGATTATAAAGGTATCTGGAATACAATACCTTGTGGCAAAACATTTTGTTTTGTGATTATTTTGAGGATAAAACCTGTTTTTATAATTGATTGGATGAAACACATACCAGAGAGGCTACTGAGTGTCTCCAGTTTGCAGTTGCTTCAAATAATTAAATATTGCCCTGCAATGTTTTATTATGTCTCACAATATTTTATTAGGGCAGCCATGAAAAGTGTTTTATTTAATTAGGCTTTACCAGTGCATAAAATGTCAGTGGGTGTGGGGGAGAAGCCTTAAAGTCCATTTGCAGGCAAATTGTTCCATCAAGTTCTGTTTACTATTTAATTTACTCACAAGTCCTGCTTTTACATCAATCTGCCCAGCTTTATTTTTCTTCTGTCAGGTGTTACATTATGTTGAATATATAAAGATATGTTAAATTCTAGTAAACATTTTTAATCCCCATTGCATCCAATGTAAAGTTTCTTCAGTCAGTGATTGTTTGATGTGCCAAGTCCAAAACGTGACATTGTTGCTTGAAACACTAATTTATGGTTAATGAATCTCTATATGAAATACAATTTCACTTTGTGAGATGACAAGAAATTGCAGGAAAAAATGCACTTTCACACAGTATTCTATTTTTTTAGATGTAGCTACTTGTACAACTTGGAGATAAAGGGAACATTAGGAGAGACCAGCGTTTGTCCCTGGTTCTCTGTAAGCCGTTATGTAACAGTTAGCATGCATTCCAAGTACCACCATATTTATTCCACAGTTGGAAAACCTTGCTTCTAAATCATTTAAACATCAACAATTTCATCATATGCATAACCTTTTGTAGTTCAGTCAAGACAATTAACGCGGACTCCTGATGCTGTCGCCGTCACATCTCTTTGCTTTCTTAGCACTCTGCAAAGACATAACCAACAAAACAAACAGTTCTTCCATTCAATATATATGAGGAGACTTTCTACATGGTTTTAGGAAACTGGGTGTATATTGCTAAATCATTTATACCAGCATGGGTGTTTCACCTCTTGAGAAACATGATTTTTTTTCCCCCTACGTACTTGAAAGGGCAAAGACACAAAGAGCATGAGAGATTCATGTCACACGAAGAGTGTAACCAGTTCCTGGCAGAGACTCCAGCAGCCTCTTTAATGTTTTGTCTGCCTTTTAACAGGATCCTTTTTGTCCAAACATCTGTGGAGGGACCTTCTGGATTTGAAGTAAACAAGTTTTTCTCATTTTTTTAAACAAAATTTTATAACACATCCAAAGGTGTAGGATATGTTTCTAACTTTGTTTTATTTTTTTCTTTTCTCACAAATAAATCTCTAGTTTTTAAACAAAATCCAGCTTGAATTCTCCCCCTTGATCTAATCGAGGTAATTTGGTTTATGGGACGGCACAAGAGGGACTGTGTGCTTTTTTTTTTTTTTTTTTTTTTTGCCAGAACATTGCAGAGCTGGTGTGCGCCGTGACCCTCACAGGTCGGTGACCCTGCACCAAACAACAGGAGCCAGGCCAGTCGATGATGCAGAGCGGCGGGAGGTGGGCTGCAGAAATGGTAGAGCTGCTCCGCACTCAGCCGATGATGCAGGCAGGGCTCACCAGGAGGCTGAGCCATGAGCCCCACGCCTCCCTGGCGTTGATGAGAGATCCCAGCGGCAAGCCGAGAGGCTGACAGGTCTGTGAATCTCAGAAGAGACAGATGGTGGAAGAAAAGAGGAGTGGAAAGGGTGGTGGGGGGGGAGAAGCGTCATTTTTAAACATCGCACTGTCCAGAAAAATTACAGTGCTTTGTAGGGGATTTTGCGCAGTCCTCTCAATTGGAGGCGTGTTTCTTGTCATGCCAGTGTCTCTCTGCAGTGGTCAATTAGGTTCTGGGAACACTCGAGGGGGAAGTGTTGTCCAGCTGCCGTGTGTCAGATCAGGCTGTAGCTCTCGTGAACTGTAATGAGAAGAACAGTGCACTCCATCTCTCTATCTAGTTAGGAGCAGCAGTACGAGCAGACACACCAGGAGTGCTCTTTTCAGAGATGTTCTCTGCAAAGCTTTCTCGTGAAAACCTTATTGCACTTGTTCACCATCTTTAAAGTGAGAATGAATACTTTTTTTTTCTGTCCTGTGTTTGTGTTATTACAACCCACGGTTGTGTCCTGTGCAGGTTTTTTTATGATGTGTCTTGTGTGACGGCGTTATGTTTTGTCCCGCGATGCATGTTATTGTCTACCTGGTTGTTATTGTGTACTTGATGATTGGAGAGCAAGGGCTGGTCTGCGGAAAAGAATGTCTCCTGTGGGACAATAAAGTCTGAAGTCTGTTACCTTTATCATACAAATCTACATGAGCATAAACAATAAAAACACATACACAGTAAAAATGCCAGTCTTGAATTAACACCTAAAAGTGCCCATATGTGTCCAAGTCAGCTGGTGTTAAAGTAACACTTTTGAAAGCATTAAAAGATTGACATCCATTTTTTTGTTAAATTAACATTGGTCCATATACTGAAATGGGTTTAAGAAAAGTTCAACTTTACATTTCTGTGTATTGTTTTGAATATTTTCCACTGGATTTGATTGATATTGACACCTTGTGTGTCAATTATTTGCTTTTTTAACACCACATTATGTTTTGTGATCAACACTACACTGGTGTTACTTTTAATATATTTTAGCACTAACACCATTGTGAATGTTAATGTGACACTATGTAGTGTTGAATTTAACACCAGCTGACTTGGACATATATAGACACTTTTGGGTGTTAATTCAACACTGGCATTTTTACTGTGTAGACTGATGTTTTCAACCATTTATTTGTGTTAATAAAGATGTTTTTCTGTTTGCTGCAAATGAAAACAAAATACTGCATTTATTTACTATTTTTTAATGTTAGAATTACTGAAGACCATTAGAAAAAACATTTTCATAGAAGAATGTGGGCTTCATGAAAAGTATGTTCACCTGCTTTAAGGTTACATTTCTAAAGGTAGTTTTAATCAAACAAACAAGGACACATATTCTCGTTTATTGACTAACAAATAAGAATATACTATCATTTGATAACTGCATATGCTACCAAGTGATATCAAGTGATGGCATATGCAACTATCATTTTGATAACATGTAAATTACGTTTTATGTGAGTAATATGAAACAGATTACGTTTTTCCATGAATAAAAAACTTCAATTTCTCTTTTGATACAAGTTTAGAAGACCTCATATTTTCCAACTAGGGTTTACTTTTGAGCAAAGAATTATTTGTTGCGAAAACAAAGAATTTCAGAAAATATGTTTGAAGTGACAAACTAAAATAACGCATTCTTGACTTTTTAACTTTTTGTCAAACTGAAATCCATGGTGATCAAATCTGGATTACTATGAATACAAATGAAACGGGGGCCAATTGCAAGTTTGAAAACCATTATTTTTTATGTACTTAAAATGAAAAACCTTGAAAGGGCCTTTGAATTCATCATATTTATAAAACTCTCCACAGACATTAACACCTCAGAAAAATAACATCTTAAGCTCTAAGGAGCAGCAGAATATATTCACCGGTTCTGCTGGGATGGAAATGTGTCATTTGATATTTATATGCTTAAATGGTTCAGCTTTTGAATGGTGTATTTATGGAAAAACATAGCTGATGTGTGAAGAATGGAGTTCCCAGAACAAATTGTGCAGAAAAGCTGAGTCATGTGTCACTCTAAATCTGAGTTCACTGCTGGAAGACTTCTTCTTACCTGAACCTTCGTTTACTTTCTATGATTGTTCCCAGCATGCGTTTCTGCATTCAATTTAATGCAAAGATAATTAATTAGCATAGAAGTATTTCTTGAGTGTTTTCTCTTGGCTCCAGTATGGAATCCACCACAAGTCAGTCAGCATATGTATTAAACAGGCTCCAAGAGCTGGTGCTGAATGTGAGTGACAGTCCTGCTTATTTCATCTCAGAGCTACTGTTTACTGACTTTAACTCGTTATTTCTGTTTACTCTGACAAAGGGATGGGCTGAAACTCTTAGTGCAATTTCACCATCATTCCTGCTTTAATCAGCTTCTATAACACAGCAGAGGTTATTAAATATACACAGTGGCGGCATGCTATTACAGGATGCAGCATACCACCAGCTCCTGACCTAGTAAAATCACTTTAATTATAGAACCTTGACAAAACAAAGACTTTCAATTAAGAATAGACCCCCAATGTATTTGCTGAGGTGCTACTTCTTATTAGCTCAAAACAGAGTGATCCATGCCAAATGCTTGAAGCAACTTATATCCAGTTGCTTTTTATATTTTCTTTTAAAATTGTATTTGTAAAAAGAAGAAAATCAATAAAACAGAATGAAAAATATCTGCTATTATTTGAATTATATGGTTACGTCCTAGAATAACAATCCTACAACTGAAAATGTTGTAAAGACAATGACTCAGTCCTAGTAAATAAATAAATACTGAACACATCCATGATTTTATGGTCAACAATTAACTTACTGATTAACCTTAACATCACATCTACAGTGGACTTGGACATCAGGAGAAGTTGACTTTGGACCAGTTATATTGACTACTTGTCAGTTAAAGTTAAAGTAGACAAATGACCTAAATATGTGGAAGTGCAGCAGCCAAATGTAAAATATCTTTACTTTAAATATAAAATTGTTAAACAGTTGTAAGTGTTTAGGTAAGTAAAAGTCTAATTAAATATGTGACTATTTACTCTCTATTTTTAATGTGTTTTGATTTATTTGTAGCATTCACTGCAAAATATCCATGGAGTAAGTTATTATTATTATTATTATTATTTTATATTGAAGCAAGTTGTAGAGCTCTGTGCCGTCCATTTATTTAAGAGAGAGGAATTTCTTATTTTTTAAATGAATGCTCTTATTCACTGGAACAGAAACACCACTACGACATACTTGTTGTGGATGTTTAAAAGACACATAACATTATATTTTGTGGCATAGTACATCACAAACACGACAAAAACATGTTTTAAAAGAGTATGAGAAATATTTTTAGAATTTGTTATATTTTATAACGTCTTGCGCGGCGTCCAAGTCCGCACACATCGGAACACGCTGAGCAACGAGAACGTTCGCACGTGGAACTTAATCACGGATGTGACGTCAACGCGCTGCAATTCAAATTTCAGGAAATGAAAGTGTTGTTTGAGCAACGGTCTCGTCGCACGCAGAGTGGATTACAAACGCGTCTTCTGCTCCTTTTTTAAAGTAAGTTTTCTACATTTCTGCTAAGTAGAGTCATTAACATGTGTTCTGTACTTTTATGTGGATATCAATGTTAGAAATTATAAGGTCTCAGGTAAAGGAAGGCAAACAAATGTCAAGTTATTTTTGTTTTCTATGTTGTCATCTTGAAAACGTTTGTAACGAAGCTTGAGATTCGGCAATATTTCAAAAGGGTTTTTTACTTTAAGGTGAATTCGCTTTTAAATGGTCTATTTTTACAAAATATGTAATACTTGTCAGGATTGGAATGACGACCTTTCCTATTTGTTGGTACACGTACTTTAAAATACATCGGTGGGTTTTAAATGTTTTCCTGTCTGTTGCAGATGAACTCCGGTTTAGTTCAAAAGCAATAATACTTAAACTCGTCAAACCCGTTCAGGAATGCCCTTCTTTAAAAACAGAATTCTTTAAAATTAATTAAAAAAATAATAATAATAATGCTTAAAATCTGAGAAGTTATTCTGAAGCTCCTCAAAAAGTCAGTTTCACTGCTTTTTTATTGGCCCGAAGCAACGTTTGGGTTGCCTTTAGAGGTTCACTTTAAAAACAAAGCATTTTAGAACTTGTCAAATCTGTTTTAGGGTATCAACACTAAATATGCATTATTTTAAAAATTCCGTTAGTTGTATTCTTTAGTTTGTATCATGTTGTTCAAGTGACTTTTTGAATTTGCTCTGAGGTCTGAATCTTGCTTTTTCCTCCGTGTTTGTGTCGATGTTACTCTGGATTATTTATACAGTCCCAAAATTTAGATAAACTCATTAAATTGCCTATGGGTATAATGTATTGATGATGTGATGGCCAGAACAATTTGCAATATTGTCACAGAATACACAACAGAGACCATCACATCTTATTTACTGACATTTTCCTCACTAAATACTTTCTGTTTCATTAAAACAAACTCTGCTTTCAAATCTCAGTTGCTGCCATAAAGTTAAAGTCCTTCCATCTGCCTAGATGGCTTACTGTATTGCACCTGACCTGTTACCTACTTATTATATTTGATCCAACAGTCATTAATATTGCAATGATGGTGTAAAATAAATTATTTGCGGTTCTAATCACTATTGTTGAATTTTATTTTTAATTATTATGAATTCTAGTCCTAAAGAGTTAATTTTTTTATTTGCTTGAAATCTGCAGTCAAGTACTGCAACAATATGCACTGCCCAACTTATTCTTTAAGTTATTTAAAATCTTTTATCAAGACTTTTGAATAAAACAGTCCAACTTTGAAATTTTCTGAAACATCTTATAGCAAACAACTCCACAAAAATCCAAAGATACAAAATGAAGGCAGGGTGAATATTCAGATGAAGATGTTGGCTATAGTCAGAATTTATCCAATAACCTGGAGCAGCTGCAGAAAGCATCAATGTTCTCTACCAGTTCAAATTATAATGACTGTTTTCTTTCTTTTTTTGTGCAAATGATTAGATTCAAATCAAAGCATAACAGCTTCTTGAAATGATTTGTCTGTTTTAGAACACTCCATCTCACACCTGTGCTATCAGCAGACGAAGCCATGGCATCTAAAGGTGCCAAAGAAACCCTCGTCTCCAAGCTGGGATTCAGATCCAACAATTCTGGCTCAAAGGCAGAGGCAGAGCTGGAGAAGGTCCGGAAGGAAAACGCCCACTTGAAGAAAAAGATCGACGAACAGGCCAAACGGCACACCAAGGCCCCCGACTCGGACAAGGGCAAGCTGCTGGAGGTACAGGGGTTCGCCGTTACTGATTTCCAAGTCCCGTTGTGTTCATTTGTCTTTAAATATGCGCATTTGATTCTCCAGAGGATTCTTTCCCTCGAGACGCTGCGCGAGAGGAACAATCAGCAGCTGCTGGTTAAAGAGCAGGAACTGGAAAGTCTAAGACAACAGCTGTCAGCTAAAGGAGGAGAGGTACAAACACTGACAACTATCTGCTTTCAGAATCGCATTTGTCCCATCATCCGTCACGACGAGGCCTCTACACACCTGTACATGGAAACACACGATTAGCTCAGGCTTAAAGTCCTGCCTAGATGAGAATAAACCCACACAGGAGCTCTCTTCAGCATGTGACTTTTTTTTTTTCCCCCCTCACTGTGGTATTGCATTGGTGGCATGTGGGGAAACTGTCAGCGAGAGGGAAAAAATAAAAAACATCCTGGAATTCCAATGAGCTGCCACAAACAGAGGGGGGAAATCGCTTCTATCCCACTTTGACAGCAGCTCTGCAAAGTGAAGTTTAGACAACCGGCAGAAGCTGCATACCGACGTACACCGTTAGATTCTGTTCGCTTGACATTTATAAACTGTTTGTCTGTGGCTGCTGTCTGTATGTATTAGCATTCATGTCATGTCGCCGTTTGACACTAGTGTAAAAACTGGTTCTGCTGTTGCTTATCCTTGTGTAATACGTCTTCTATTGTGGCAGAAATGACTCTAATTTGGAGTGGTCAGAGTGGCAGCAGGCTAAGCTCACAGATGACATGCTGGTAAATGGAATGTCAGCGTTTTGTTTTGCCCAGACATTAATCATGCTTGCATCCTCCTCATTAAGTTTGATCAGCAGACACGCAAGTGGCTAATGCCAGCAGACTCCCAGCCGCGCTACGTCGATTACGAGAGAAGGATAATTGCACAGATGACAGAAAAACAAATCTTTTTCCCTTTTCTCCATCGAACTATGCTTCAACAATAAGGTTAAAAAGATTTTTGGTGACATCCAGGCTCCTTTTTTCTTTTTTTTTTTTCTAGGTGGTTGCGTCGCTGCAGGCCCAGCTGGAGCAGCGCAGGAGAGAGGCAGAGCAGAGAGATGGGATGTTCCAGAGCTTGTCACAGGAAACGGAGAATCTGAAAAACAAGCTGGCCACAGTTTCCGCTCGTTGTCAGTCCCTGGAAACGCAGGCCGCGGTAGGCTGACCCCAATACGCTGCTACCTGTCAAGATGTTCTAATTAGTCGAGAAGAGATCTCTCTTCTCGACATGATCTGGTTGCTTTTTCTGTGCAATGGAAATGATCGAGCTGATCTTCAGATTTGCCTGGACAAGCGTTTGTGACTTTTTGTGTTGCATCATCATGCCTGTTTATTATCGCTCATATATTTGACATTTATTATAGCGGGAATGGAAAAGATGAAATGATTAGTATTAACGCTAATCTGTTTCAGTTGAGACGTCAACAACTGATGATCCTTGGTTTATAGGAATAAAATGTAGACTTTGAGATTTTCCAGGTGTGTTGGAGTATAAAAAATTTGAAATTAGTGGAATAATTAATATTTTCAAACTTTAATATCTGTAAAAAAAAAAAAGTCAGATATTGAATCCTTTCATCCCTCTCTCTGCCTACCAATCTACCCCTCCATTGTTTTCTTTATCTTTTTCCCTGACCATTCTTTTTTCTATCATCCATCCTTCTGTTGGTCCGTTTGTCCATCTCTGTAAATCCCTTTGTCCCTCCAGCTATCTGTCTTTTGTCACCCTTCAGCCTCCATCCATCACTCTGTTCCTCTATCTTTCTGTCCCTCTCTTCATCCAACTCTTCCTCCTTTCCACCATCTTCATGTGGTCTGTGTGTCCATCTCTCCATTTGCCAAATGGAGGGAGAAATTGCATTTCCAGACTTTATTTCCCATGTTGTTTTCTTACAGCTATATCCATCCATCCAAGCTAATTGATAATGATGGTGATTTATGATTATGACTGAAAAGCATTATTGAGTAGCAAAAAGCTAATCTAGAACAGGAATAGAAAATTTGCCTCTGACTAGATAAAGTAAATGGTACTTTGACCCTTAAATCTATCTATTTCCCCCCCCCACTAATTTTTCATCCATTCATCTAAAGTCTGTCATTCTGGTTTTCATGTTTAAAACATGAGCACAGTAGAAGCGTTTGCTTTAAATCTGTGGAGAACTTTTAGATGTATGCTTGCCAAAAAGAACTGAGAACTCTGCAGAAAAAAGTGCAACGATTTTGACATGATGAGTGATTGATGGATGGATAAAAGGGCTTGTTAAGGGAACTGTGGCTCTGCTTTTGTCCATCAGGTGGCAGTTTTTAATCTCAGGTTTCCTGCTGACATCACCGTCTCCCTGGAGCCTCCTCACCACTTTATCATGAAGGGTTTATGGCTCTGAAATACATCAGCTGTAATGAGCATTGTAACGGTGAAAATCAGATTTTTCAGTAGCCGCTTTATTTTTATCTGCCGTCAGCGACGTAACTCTGCTTATGGAAGAGATGAAAGGAAATCTGTAGTAGCCACTTCTTAACTGTAGATCCAGTCCTGCTGCATTGACTATAAAGCTGTCATCAGGGTTCTTCCCTGCCTGTAAGGAAGCAAAATTAAATTTAAAGAATATAAAAAGATTTGGCTACATCATACAAAGAAGAATCTCAACTAATAAGCTTGTTTAAAGAGGATTTCATCTCAACATATGTGCATTTTCTTTAATCGGTTATGCTGCATGATTCTGTGGCGCCGTTTATTTTTTTTAAGAGAGTAATTTTCTTGCTCACGTTTTAGGCTATTTACTGTACCGCTGGAGCTGGAAGAAACAGTTTTTAAAAAGCTGTAATAAAAAGAAAGCTTGCATTTTTGTTTCTTCTGTTTTTGCTGCTTAAAGGTCAGCAAGCCTCTTTATATCTTTGTTGGAAGATGTTTGTTTCACGTCTATCGTTAGACCAAAGCATTAAAGTGCAAAGTATAGATACAAATGAGCTGAAGTTCGAGTGGCCCATTTTTAAGATGCGTTGCAGAGTCTGTGTTTGTTGTTCTGATATAAGGCATCAGAAATGGCTGCTCTGTGTGAGACAGGAAGCTGCTTCAGGCCATCAGCAGAGCACACAAACTAATTGAAAGCTTTAAAGAACATCTGACAGTGGAAAATCTGACTTACTGAACCGTAATGAAAATCTGATTTTTGCATAAGCAGGCTAGTATTTTTAACCAGATCTTACCAGATTAATGGGGAAAAAATGACTTATAACTGCACCACTCAGCTGCTACAGAGTGCAAGCACTTTGAATTGCCTTGTTGCTGAAAATGTGCTACATAAATAAAATGACCCATCACCATGGCATACATTTATAATGATCTGGAAAACATGTTTATTACTATACTGCTAAATGTTTTTTTATTTAGGTGTGAATCTTCAGACTCTTGTTTAAACTGCAACTTATTTGAATCTAAAGTTTAAATCTTACTACATGTTACCTTGATTTAGGCAATGCTGCTAATATGGAAGCAAACTAAACAACTACTTCTCCTGCTACAAGGAGATTCCTGTATCCTTTGTCTCTATGTGATTTCATTAAGTAGTGTAACTTTCTAGTGCATGTCACAATCCCCTTGGAAAATATTCAGATCAACAAACCAAGCAATCGCTCTGCTGTTCACAGAGGACTCGGCTTATGGTTGTACATTTAGACTTAGAGAGGTAAACAAACAAGCTAATGAAGTTTACCTGGTGTTATAGGAGCCAAAAGGCTTGTCAGACATACAATCTGGAGTCCTATGCGGTATGGAAAATCAGTCATTTAAATCTTTGTCAGGTGTGGATAAAGACCAGGCCTTGGTTTGTCAATCTCCTTATCCATTGATCACTTTGTCCTTTCATTCATCCACCAAGAGCTGTTTTTATCTGATATTATCCAACCCTATCTATTGGCGTATCCATCGGTTCATACACCCACTTTCCAACTGTTTGTCTATTAATTCATCCGTTTGTTTGTTTTTGTTTTTTTTTTGTCTGTTTTATATCTACTTTTCTCTTTTTTTTGTCCATTAGTCATCCTTCTTGTCTTCCAGTCTTGGGTATTTCCAGGTACCACATTTAAATCTCTCCCTTGGTAAATAAGTTTGACTAAAAGAAGTATTTGGTATTTATATTACGACTGACAGGAATTTCAGTTCGAGTCCAAAAGGGTATGAAATTTTAAGACGACAAATGTATAGATCTGGAGATCAGACTCGAAGGCTTCCAGCGACAGGCATGTGACATGACCAACAAGCCTCTGGGGATGGAGGCTCTACGCTGCAGGGTTGGTGACCCGGTCATGTAGCCAAGACTTGGGTGTTCAGAAGAGCATAGATTTATTACTTACTGCTCTGTTTTCCTTGCATTATTAAAAGTTGGGGCTAAATAATTTAAATCAGCAGGCCTGTGTGTAATTTCTGAGCCTGTAGCAGTTTTGTATCTAAAATGGAGAATCTTATTCTAAATTAACTGAGCCTGTCACTTGACAGTCAGCAGAACCTGGCCGGCTTTAAGAAACACACAGAAACTACAAGCTTTTTTTTTTTCTTAATGAATAAAAGATCTTTTTTTTTTAATTTTAAAGTCGGCCTCAACTGAATGTTGGTTGTGACAGGTTGTCCTGGATCAGATGTTACTACTGCATATTTACCAGTACTCTGTGATTTAACCGTTGCAACCTCTCCCTCTGTCTCTCTTCAGAATGGCCTTCCTCCTGCTGCAGAACTGGTACAGATGCAAGATCAACTCAAAGATGTGAGACCTTTTTGTCACACCTTCATAAATTTGACATTTTAAACTTCATATTCTGTGTCTCTTTGCACCACAGGTACAATGAAGGTTTATTGGGAAGCTTGTGAAGTTTCTCAAAGTGTACAAGCCATAAAAACAGAAAACTTCAACACATTTTATTGGGATTTTATTTGAAAGAAACACAAAGGATCAAACAAAAATTAAAGTGGAAGGAAATTGAGACCTGGTTTTCAAAATGCATTATAAAAATGATTCTGAAAAGTGTGGTGTGCCTTTACTGTGTAGAATGTCTTTTAGATACAATTAGAGCTGCGATATTTGGGGAGAGTATTTTTTGTTGGCGCAGTAGTTTATACTGAGTCAGATTGGCTCAAGGACTTTTTTAAAACCATTCACTGATTCTCTACTTGATCCGGACTTTGACTAGACCAGGTATCTGTAACCTGCGGCTCTGATGTCAAATGTAGCTCTTTAGACCCAACACAGTGGATCTTAATAACTCTGGAAAAATTTGAGCATCATTTTAAAATGTGAAGTCATTAAAAAAAGGAACATATTTGCTTCTTCCCATCAATGTCAAAAAATATTGACCTTCAAACTTCATGAAGTTTTTCTTTTAATCAAACTGGTGTTTTGTTTCTCATTAATTCATGACCCCAAGCTCGGGTTGTTGTCATTACCCAGAATGCAGAGTGCTTGTCTAAGGCAGTTGTAAATCTTCCCATCAGGCTCTGGAAAAGAACCAGCAGTGGCTGGTCTATGATCAGCAGCGAGAAATCTTTGTGCAGTCAGTCGTTGCCAGAACAATGGAGTTGGAGCAGCAACTGGCGCAGGAAGTCAAAACAGAACCCGGCTCTGAGGGTAAATATACCTTACATCCTCACATCTACAGAATATGGAAACATCAGGATAAATGGTATGTGTTCAGACACAGAAAGATGATGTAAATGTATCCTTTTCAGTCGAGTTTCTTTGTTTTTATTTCTGGTCAGAAATCGGTGCTCTGCTGTTGTATCAGCAATGTAAATGCAATAGTTTGCTCTTAATATTTGACGGAATCTGAAAAATTTACAACAGAATTAAAATTTTAGTGGAAGCTTTTTCCTCTTGAACTGGAGGCCTGATTTTTACCTTGCCCCTCCTTTCCCCCCTTGTGTCAGCTTCAAACAACACTCGAGGTAAAGAGAAGGAGCCTGACCTGAAAAAGCACTACGAGGCGATGCTTTTAGGTGTGCAGAAAGACCTGGAGAGCCAGAAAGATCAGAATGCCAGAGCTCTGCAGGAGTTGAGTGTTCAGAAGGAACAGGTAAACAATACGAATGCTGCAAACTTTCTACCTAGAGAACCTCGGTGGCGTGTTTACCCACACTACACGTTTCAGAGGGGATTTTCTTTTCTTCACACTTAAATGTCTTTTTGTCAAAAGAAAATGTTATATCAAAGATAGCCTGAGTAAAGGCACATCGCTATTTCCTTAATTGCTGGTTTAAAACTACATATTAGCAGACGATGGCTATCCAGTACGCTGTTGTCACCATGTTCCCCGTTGAAGTGTGAACAAATTCATTGACATTCCGTCCTTTGAAAAAGGCAGCTTCAGCACCGAATCAGTATGCAGCTGAATATCCAGAGTCCTTGGATTCAGACATCTTTATAATTGATCTGCAGAGCTGGATTAAAGAACCGAGTAAGACGGAAAACAAACAGCGTTTTTGCAATTTCTTTCCTGGCCTCTGCAGACCTTGAAAGCTCAGGCCGAGCTGCGGAGGCAGGGGGAGCAGGTCAGCCGGGTGCAGGAGGAGCGCTGCGTGCTGCAGAGGAAGTACGAGGACAAGTGCAGCGAGTTTTCGGCCTTTCTGAGGAAATACGAAGAGAGGGGCAAGGAGCTGGACGAAGCCAAGATACAGCTGCAGGCGGAACGCCTTGGCAACAGGTAAAACTGTAAAAACTGCTCTGAAACAACCCAAACCTGAGGCATGAAAAGGCTGAAAATCACTTTAAACTTAATTCAATGAAGCTATTAACTAGTGTTCCCTCTTAAATGAGTGTTTTCTTTTAGTTCTTAGGCCTAACGTCATAACTTTTACTTCTAGACAAGTGGCGCACGAGGAAAGAAAGGTGTCATCTGAAAGGACAGACAGGATGAGAGCCGACCTGGAGAAGGTGGAGAAACGACTGGATGAGGAGAAGAAGAGATCAGCTGAGCTTCTGCAGCAGGTCAGACTCCTTTAGCTAAACAAGATGCATAAAAGGATCAACTAAAACCGTTTGGACAATTACTAATTTTACATCTAAACGAATTGAACATGCACAAAAATGTGAATACAAAATATCCAAGTGGGTTGTTCTTTTATGTCAACTGTGAGAGTGAAGATTCCCAGTGAACTTCTAAAAAATGAATTTATTCAAGCATTGTTGGAGGTGAAAATCAGCCAAGCTTATTAGGAATCTTATACAAGATGAGAGCAGAGAACTGTACCAAAGGCGTCCAATTTAAAAGTAAAAAGCTTCAGCAGACAAAACGTGTTTTATACCCAACGGCAGAAAAATGGGGGAAAATAGCTCTTCGGCAGGTTCCTGTGAGAAACGAGTCTATTCCACTATTATATTTACATTTTCCATCAATTCAGTCCACCATCTTTGAAGGAGGAGAAATGCAGAATCTGACCTGAACACAGATTTTCTGCTGGTGGTGCAGACCGTTAGGAGGGGACTTCACTGCATTAAGAGGCCAATAAATGGAGTCATTTGCATTGGAATCATGTACATAAAGATGCACAGCACATAGTCTTCCAGCATAATTCTTGAAGACGCACTACTGAGGTAGGAATGGACCAGCCAAAGAAGCAGCACATGGATCACGGAGCGGCTCGTCACTCTCCAGATCCGAGTCCTGCAGAGGGAGCTGGAGCTTTACAGTGGCAACCAGGGAACCTGAGGGAGTTTCTGGAAGGAAGACTGGGTCAAAACCTCTTAGCTGTGTGGAAATGTCTTAGTGCTGAGCTCGCTCACCAAGTTTGAAGTTTTGATTTGCCTGGAGATGAAATGCTTATTTCTCTCAGTGACATGCAGACTATTTGATGCCACATTTACATTGTTCAAAACATCTGCATGGGATCAAACACTTATTTATTATACTGAAGTACTTAGATTTTCAAAATAAGAGTCTGCCAAGTGTTTGGAAAAGTGAAGATATAAACAATATTACAGCTGTTTGCTGTGTTTGGATGTATTTTTGTGTTAATTTATTCAATGTGTATTTAATTTCACATTTTACAGTTTGGCTCCTGCTCAGGCTCTCAAACTATTTTACATTTTTGCTTCAATGTGGTTGAAAATGATTAAATGCTCTGCAAACACAAATCTCTTCTACCTTGATAATTTGCTCTTTATAGGTAAATATGCTCCAGACGTCTCTCATCAACCAAGATGAAGAAAGAAGGAGAATTGCTGCTCTGGAACAACAGGTAGTGCTTAATTGTTTAGAAAAAGTGTTAAAATGCATAAATTACCTGACAAACAGCCTAGTTTTTTTTTTTATTATAAACAGACAGAATTTTGCAACAGTTCCACTATTTTAAAAACTTTCTTTTCATTTCCTCCTAAGATCCAGCTCTCTGCCAAGGACTCTGAGAATGAAAAACTTGATCGTCAGAGCATGCAGGAGCAATTACAGAAAGTGCTGAAAGAGCTTCGCAAAGCTCGTGATCAGATTGCTAAACTGGAGTCTGCTGTAAGTGTCTCTAGTGTATCTGTGTATTTAAATCATGCAGCAACTTTTCACCTAACACTGTTTCCAAAACAAGTTTACTGCACAAAAATGAGCAAGTTGCTTTGTTTTTACAATAAAAATTAATTGCACTCTTAAAAAAAAGTAAGAATGCCATGTCTTGTTTTCGATTTCAGAAGCAGCAGAGCGCTCGCTTTTCAGAGCCCAGCTCCTATAATAATCTGGAGTTCGAGCGCCTCACTATTAACTCTCATGGCCCCACATCCCCGTCTAAAGTCATCAGCCTCCTGGATGAGAGTTTCCTGGAGTGTCCAAAGTGTCGGGCTCCTTATCCAACCAGTCGCCACAGGGAACTCCTGGCCCACATTGACTACTGCTTTGCCTGAATGAACAGACCAGATGAGTAATTCCCAACTCAGACATTAACCGAAGGGGGAAGCTGGACAGTGAGATTGGTTTTAACCAGAAATAAGATTAAATTCTGAACAAAATCTAAGCTTAAATAGGTTGGGAATGCCCAAAACACAGATCTGTAGGGCTGTGCAGAAAATGTGGTTCCAAAAATGTTATTTTTTTAATGCATAAGATTTTGGAATAAGTACATTTTCTATGCAAAAACTATGGGACTATTATTTTCACTCACCAAGAGGGTTTAATGATCAGCAGCTATTTTTTTGTTTTACTGTCATAAATCCATGTAATAACTCCAGTCATGCTACACTGCCTCGTCCATTTTCCCTAAAATAATGAAGGGGGGAGATTACGAGGCTTTTTTTTATTTTACGTCATATTTCAGACAAAGTCAAGACAAGATAAAACTATTCATTCTATCAGTTTTATTTTCAAAAAAAGAAGGGACTTTAAAGCAAACAATTTTAATGACTTTTGACACATGTAGACTTGATCACCTTTTACGTATTAGTCTGAAAAATGTTGCTCCAGTTTTTTTTTAAGTCCTAGCACTGATCATTTACAACGCTGGTGGAGGGCTTCTCTATATGTATGTTTTAGCTGATATTTTCATTTTTTGCTCAGATTTTTATTTTTGTGTTTTATCTTGGTATTTATTCTTGGGTTTCTTAAGAAATGTGGAAGCTTCTATATATTTTCCAGTGAATTATGTGTGTTTATAATTGCCTAATCATGCTGTACCCTCCTTCTATTTACACATGACATTTTATAAATGGGTCATTTTCCACTCCCAGTTTTAATACTTTTATCTCTTGGTTACATTGTGTTGTTGATGATGATAGTATATCTCGTTAAATAGGGAATGTGCAGCTGTGATTGTTTACCATTATATTGTATTCATGCGAAGGACAAAATGTCTTAAATTTCCACACTCCAGCTGTTGGCGATTTTCAACTTCATTATCTGGCGTTTACAATTATCAGCAAATGTCCATCTAATAAACCACATGTCTCTTACATTAGCACCGCCAAACCTGTCGAGCTTGTTTCACACACTTGGATAAACATTGCTGAACCGTGACAGAGATGTTTCTGCGTCACCTCCTGGTTTTTAGTTGCTTAAACTGAACCGGACCAGACGCACGTAGCCGCGCAGGGCTTAACCTGTCACGTTTGTGGGGTTGTCTGCGTTCCTCTCTACAATCACCACCTTGACTCTTCAAACCTGCAGCCCTGTCAGGCTGGAAAGAGATTGCATGACTTAATTCCTTGTGCTAAACTATTTACAGCGAGGATTACTAAAGGTCTCCTTGTTTAGAGAAAGGTGTTTATTCCTGTGGCCACGTAGATTTAAGGCAGACAGACGTTGCTGTGACTTTTGGGTAGCTTCGATTTTACTTCCACTGTTTATATTTTAGTAGAGCGCCATCTGGGATTTTTTTTTTTTACCAGATTATGTTTTTAAGTGTTCTTTTACCTATCTCCATCATGTGCTTCTGAATTGTTTTGCTGTCTGCAAATGTGCAATAAAGACTTAAAACTCCATCCAGAACAATCCTTCAGTGTAATTTTGTCTTCCTGCTGTAATTTTTTGTTAAACGCAACAGCAATTCTCTTTGCTGATGAGAAATAAATTGAAAATGTTGAAGTTTGCTTTTTTTTTTAGCTATAATTAAGAGAAACACAGTTAAATTAGTTTAATTTGGTTTTATAGTTTACATAAATGGCAGTTTGGGTTGAGATTCACAAAACAGTTGGCAGCCCTGGTAAAGATGTTTGCAGAAGCTTTAAATTAAGCTTTTATGGAGGTTTGTTGACTCCAATGTGCCACTTTTTTTTTTTTTTTTTTTTGCAGTTTTCCATCCTTCCTTACAAAAAACTGGTTTTAATCCTTGTTTGTCTTAAATGATTTAAACTTTTTAATTAGAGTAGATATGGACAAGTTTAGGGCAATGACCTTTTTGGTTTTTAAAAATCTGCATTGCGACTTTATTGTGGACTCAATTTCCTTAGACAAGGTATTTTTCTTTAAATAGCCTCAATTTCTCAGTGTGTATCTTGTATAAAATGAATGATATAACTAGATTAAATTGATTTTGTTAAAAAAGTAGAGTAAATATGAGACTTAACCTGCTGTTTTATGCAGATAAAGTCTCACTCCTATATTCCACTGCCTACAGACTCTAGATAAAGCTTGATGTATGCTAAGTAATGCAGCAGACTAATGCACTAATTTAAATTGTAATCTGATTGCAGTGCATTTGGTGTGAGTACATGCTGGTCATTTTAGGCTGTGCAACAAAATCTGTCACAAGAAAAACTTGTACCACCTTTATAAGCAGTTATGGCTTTAAAATGCTGCTGAGACGTATGGAGGCCTTTGATGTTTCCTTTCTAACGTAGATTGGATAATTTACTACTAAGAAGTGAAATTAGAGTTAAAGGGATGACTGCAATTGTTAGTACTTCCTCTAAAGACAATTTTCATGAAAAGTAGGTTGTAACTTCATAGTTAAATATGTGTTATTCTTTTATTAGAATTATGCATGGCTTTATTAGCTAACCAGCTTATTATGGGAAAAAAATGACCATTTAAAAACCCAGAGTCCAAGCTGATTACTAAGATGGAGCAAAGGCCAAGAACTAAATACAGTTTTTAATGGACATAGTAAACTTAGTTTAAACAGAAAGACAAAAAAAAAACACTTTTAAAGGTCATCTGTAAAGTTGACATATTGGGTGTTTCCTATAAATCAATCCACTGCATAAAGAAACCAAAAGCAGCAATTTTCCACAATATTTTTTTACAGCTACAGATTTATTAAATATCTTGTGGTAGATGTGGCAGATCAGATCATTTAAAAAAAAGTCAAGAGATGTTTGAATGTTTTATTTTAAAAACTGGATCAAGAAGTAAACATCACTCAAGATTAACAAACAGATCTACTACTGGACATGTTTGCTGGATATTACAGTTTAATAAAAAAAATAAAAGTACTTGTGCAAAAGCAAAGCCCCTTTTATCAAGATAACATTCTGAGATATTTGGATCATACAAGATTTCCACATGTGACAATTTATAACTGCTTCCTTGTGAGGCTGAAAAGAAACAAAACAAGCAACAGATGTCGAAGATAACACAGAAACTGAATGAGACCAAAGCTGACTGGACAACAAGTGTGAAAGTTTGGAGTTTATGATTTTTAATTTATTTCTTAAAAATAAAAAAATAAGGAAACTACTTTCTCTCGTGTGAGAGAAACTGAGGCTGTGGGTGAGGAGGAGGAGGGATTCAATCTGAAACCAGCAGAAAGCATCAAGAGACGAGTCACTGAGGCGGCTCCGCGTTTCCGCTGTTCTCACAGAAACCTGGGAGAGAAGAGAAAAACATTACGCTTATTAAAGATATTCACCAAACAACCTGCACTGTATTTCTTTTTTTCTTATTACTTATTTAGTCCATGACCAACTACCCAGTTGGAAATGCTTTACTCAGAATTACCCTGAGCGCACATTCCTCTAATCAATCACTGAAGATGAACATTGGTCATAAGGTTTGTAGCAACATCCCTCGGTTAATCATTAATTTGGTGTTTAACCTTATTGAATAACTCAAATTGAAACCTCCCCCCACCTCTTATCCTCCTGTAGGATCAATAAAGGCTCGGTGGGAGTCGACTCACCGTTGTGTGTTACGCGTCTGTATTTGCCCAAAAGACACAGGTCTGTCTTTTTCTGCGTGACGATGGCCTGGTCCTCTGGCCTCAGGCCGGTCGGGTGGCGCGAGAAGACGAAAGAGTAGCTGTCCAAGCACGTGCCGTCCTCGTTGAGCAGCCTGCACGAGTAGTGGACGGCGTAGTTGTCGTAATCGGTGTCGATGACCCAGTGTTCGTCATCTGAAAGCAGGACGGGTGAGGTGGAGATTACAGAATGCCTGCTTCAGCTGGCTAAAATGGACGATTTGACTGGTTTCTTTAACTCGTTAGATTTCCACTAAAACCTGGAACTTTCCAGAAAGCAATGGGCCTGAGGTCGACAATCTCCACGCTATCGAATGAATTTCAGCAGACGGCTGCAGCGCCGGGTTGAATTTTGGGAGTATTTGTTCTCTGTCTCTCCTTTTGTGAGTCAAGTCATGCTTACTTCCTGTCTGCAGGTATGAGGCAGCTCCCCAGTATCTCATCCTGAACTTGGCAGGGTTTGTGGATTCCTCGAAGGTAGCAAACATGTGGGCACACATTTCCCAGTTGCTACAGGTCAGAGAGAGACAAAGAAAATCTAAAATCCTCAATAATCTATGCATAGAGAACAGAAAGGACTCCAGGGGGGGAAGAGGAAAAACCTACTTCAGGATGATGACTCTGCCCTTTGCGGTAGCGGTCATTGAGCCGTCGTCTTCGATGTTAAACTGGGCCACAACGTTGTCGAGTAAGAACAAACCCTCAGGGTCCTTCTTTCCCACAGCATACCAGGTCCCTGCATACTATTGGGGGACAATAGTTTTAGTTAAACCTTATGGGATAAATGTTACTTTATGAATGCTAATTAGATGTTACTCACAACTCACCCTGGTTTTGTCAAAGTCCTGCATGACCTGGATGTTCTCCACCTTGCAATCCTGGGCCCAGGACAGAGCCAGGAGGCAAAGAGCCACAACGAACCTCAGCATGCTGCCTCAAAGGAAGGGGGGGGGGGAGAAGGGTATGAAGTTAGACGCAGAAAGTTTGGAAAAGAAAAGGAGAAATATTAGTTATTTTCCCCCTAAAGTTCTCTGCTTGATTAAGCTCAGCATATTCTGGTGAAATTATTCAAAAATATCTCCAAAGAATCAGTTTGTGAAAATTCAAATTTGTGAGCAAAACAGACGGTCCTTGGCTCGGTGCGTACCTTGGTGCAAAAAGAAGTGTCTGTCTCGCATAGAGTCGGCTCTTCGACGTCCTCCTGACTTTATATACAGCTGCCTGCTATTGCATAATAACATCCTGGGGTCCTGCACCACCCCTGCTCTCCCCACACAGTCAGTCAGCAGCGCTACGCTGGGCAAACATTTGCATAACTCCTTGTACTTATCCAATTGATTTGCGTGTTCTGCACATTTGGTTGACCGCTCCTGCGTCCCCCAACCCCCCTTTATGAACAATTTTCTCCTTTATCCTCCTAAAGTAAAAAAATGGAAGAACACATCTGAAACTTTTGGTAAGTTTATAAACCTTTTGTAGGGCTTGTACATAGAGTTAGGGATGTTTATCCACTGTCGTAAATTCTCAGAAAATCCAGAAATCATAGTGAAACACACACTTGTATTGAATAAGCATTTTGTTTATATTTGTCAAAGAGACTTTCCTAAGTCGATGAGTGTCTCATCAGCATAATTACATCAGCTGCTGCTTTTCTCCAGACACTCTGTTGGTATGAAACAAGGCCGGAGTCCACTCTGCTTCGATGTCATCTCATATGCTCAGGATGTATTACCCTCTACGAATGTATTTGAGGGTCAAAATAGACGATAACCCAAAATAAAATCCAGTATAACTAGCAGTTGTCGCATCTTCTAGGACGTCTAACAGTCGTTATTAAACAATATAAAATCTAGGGCTGTAGTGATACAATAATCTCACAATATGATACATAATATTCTGCCCACAATACGATATATATCGCGATATTCAGCCAGCGATACAATTCAATACACTTTTGCGATTTCTGAAATATTTTAGAGGGACAGAGTGATTTTGGTGACATTTTGTGACTGTTATAAAGTTGGATTGAATTAATTTAACTGAAAACTGATTAAAAGCACCAACTACACAATACCTGGTTCTGGTTGGACACAGACTTAAAGTCAACAGCTGGACAAAATGAAGCAAAGAAATGGTGGGAAAACATGTTTCTTTTAATTGAAACAGTCCAAACTGTAGCTGACATGCATTAGTAAAGTAAATAAAGTGAACCAAG
>CAEGAF010130555.1:0-59330 GCA_903067075.1 Micropoecilia bifurca
TGTGGTGTTAAAAAAGTAAATAATTGACCCACAAGGTGTCAATATCAATCAAATCCAGTGGAAAATATTCAAAACAATACGCAGAAATGGAAAGTTTGGCTTTTCTTAAACCCATTTGAATATATAGACCAAAGTTAATTTAACAAAAAATAATGGGTGTCAAACTTTTAACACTTTCAAAAGTGTTACTTTAACACCAGCTGACTTGGACAGATATAGACACTTTTGGGTGTTAATTCAACACTGGCATTTTTACTGTGTATCCTTCTTTTCATTTTCATGTGCATGATTTATTTCATTACGTTAGAACAATACATGTATTTTGACCAACACAGAACAAACACTACTGCTTCAGGCAGTGTTGATAATATCAGAACTCCATGTCACATAAACTGGAGAAGCTTGGAGGAGCCACAGGCATTGTGCTTTGCATTAAAGTCTATCATGTAAATCATATCGGCTAAAACAATAAACAGTCTGTGCAGAAAAATCCCCAAAGCCGATAATATCTGCTTCCACATTTCTTTAAGACTGGACTTCTAATCAAATGCAGAAGAGCACATGAAGGCCAAACAAATACTTAAACCAGAGAAACATAGATGCCATAAAACTGGAAGCTTCTCTAATAAAAAGACATGAAAACTCAGAGTTTTAGTCATGATTGATGGCAACGTCACTGACCAGAGTGCCGTTTAGAAACCAAGACAGTAAACTCTGAGCACAAAGCAGACACTCTGAGAAGACTTACCTACGTCTGTGGTACTTAGTTTGTGGTTTCAGAACAGGTGATATGTTGAAATCAAACCCTTATTATACAGTTTATTTAGATTCTTTATTTTGCCTTATATTATAATTTTGTGTGTTTGATCTTATGGTCTGTTAATTTGCTGCTGTTGTACAGAAATTTCCCCATTGTTAGATAACAAATTATATTTCTATTCTATCAATTATTTAACTCAACTGTGAGTCAAGATGACATCTCTGAGTAAAACATAGGAAAACTCTCCACAATGGACAGTAGATAACATGATTTGCCATGGCAACGCAAGGAAATCAGAAAACAAAGTGTAATTTCTTGCTAATGGAATTGGAAACGTTCCAGTGATTCACATCAGGAGTCGTTTGCTCCCCTTGTTTGGTCTAGACCAAAATTTGACTTCATCTCTTCCTCTTAGTGCCATTTGTTTTCACATTACTCTTTTTTGCAAAAGGACTATAATTTCTAAACAATGTCTTAAGTGTGGCAATCATTGCTGCCATGGACAGAAATGAAAAGACTGAAAAGACTGCAATATAATTTTCAATATCAAAGCAGTTCATTCAATGCAGATTTTGAAATGTGATATTTATCATTTGAAACATTAGCAAAGGTTGCTGCAAGCTGAATGAGACAAGATGTGCTGCATGTTCTGACCCACAACATCCTGGAAGATGCATGAAAATGGCAGATCAGGTGAAATTTCAGCACAACCAGAACATGCAGCAGCGCTGGTAACACTGAACCTATTCAGCTGTCATGTTCTTAATTAAATGCCTTCATGAGACCAGAGGAAAATGTTTCAAAGGTTTATTATAAAATGAATTTAATCTGTGGATGTTTGTGATTGTTTTTGGGAAGAATTGAAGGAACCAGCAGAGTCATCTAAGTCACACTGTCCAGTTTATTAGATGGACACATAGTACAATCTGCTTAGGGAAAGTTCATGCAGTGCTGTAGGAATTACATAATGCTACAATTTCCAAATCCATGCTGAGAAAAATTCCTTAATTGGGTTAAGTAACAAGTAGAGTATTAGGAAGTCCTTCAGCCTCCTTGTGGGTCACAAATCATTTCCTGATTATGATGGAGCGATGAAAACTGGCATAATGATTCCTCTGCCTCTTCTTTTGTTTTGTCTTCTAATTTCACCTCAGTCTCTCTTTTCCTCTTCTTCTTTCTTCCTGTACATTTTGTCAAGTGCGGTGATTAAAATTATCTATATATATTAAATATGTTGGTCAATGTTCCAGTGTTTATGGGTCTAAAGCAACTATAAGCAGATGTGTCTTTAGTCTTGATTTAAAGGAACTCAGTGTTTCAGCTGTTTTACAGTTTTCTGGAAGTTTATTCCAGATTTGTAGTGCATAGATGCTGCACATTTCCTAACCACTTCTCCCATCTACAAGACATCATGTATCATCCCATCTAAGGGATAATCTGTCATTTGCTCCAATGAACCAGAAGAAAATCTTTGAGAAACTCTGACTTGGTGCATGCTCTCATATTTCATTCTCCTACATATTTTAGCTGTGAAATTAAGCTCATCTGTCAACATGAGGGTCATGGACAAAGCAAGCTCTCTTGGTAGAGGCACAATGTATGTTTATAATCTAAATAAATAAGCTTTAAATATTGTGTGATTCAAACTTTGCATACATTTAATTAAATGTCAAACTAAATAAGTTTCAGTTGTGAACATTTTTAATTCAGTTGGTGTCATTAAATTTTTCAATTTAATGACAATTAATTTAAATAAATGACTGCAGTTATAACAACAGCAGTCTTAGAAAAACTGAAAAAATAAATTAATTGGCTGTTAGCCAGCCTGGAGCAGTTGAGCTGCACAGGATGAATCACCATGGTAACGTATCATGAAACTACTGCATTGTGACACAAAGTCCAGACTTAATTCTGCCAGGATATCTGGAAAATCCTGTCTGAATCTGATATTATGGTTCTGAGAAAAAACTATCAGGATATGAAAATAAACGAAGTTAATTATACCAGAAAATCTGGTACAGATATTAAAACCTAAACAGTCTCAGTATTTGCTGCAGTCCTGCTTTCATAATCTGTGCTGCTCGTCTCCTGATTGTTAGATATTTTACAAGAACACAGTGAAGCCAGAAACTTATCCATGATGCTTTTCCGTATGAATAAATACAAAGTTGTGTCTGCAAGAGGACTAAGACAAATACAAACAACAGACACAATAAAGACATTATCGTGGAGTTGAGCATCTATTGCAGTAAATAAATTCAGAATCAAAATGATGATGGGCAGATATAGCAGAGTGTAATTAATCAGCACCACAACCTGAATGGCTGCGATTCGTCGTTTTTCATTAGCTGGGACACTGAGAGCTCCAGAGAGAGCTTTGATTGTCCCAACCAGGAAGAAGATGAACAAGGGAAAAGGCAGGAGAAGAAAAACTATGAAGAAGATGGCAGCCATGTCAGCAACTAGAATCAGAAAAGCAAATAGTGGAATAAGAAGAGGAAGTAACCAGACCGCAAGGCAGACCACCACATATATCTTGATGTTTCTCCTGAATCTGTACCACAGCGGCTTGGCAATGACCAGATACCTGCAATAACAAATGGAGATGTTTAGTCTCTGAAGGTTGTGAAGACCAGAAGAGAGGTAAACATTTAAACATACCTTTCAAAAGAGACACACATCATGAATCCAACACTAACAAATAGACCATAACATGTGATGAACAAGGCGATGAATTCAGATAGATCAGGCCTATATAGATTTATCCAACTCCTGGAGCAGAGCTGAATGAGGTCAGAGATGAGAAGGTTGATGACGTAGACCGGAGCTCCTTGGTCCTTTTTCACCTGTGAGAATCACAACAGAGAAAAAATATTAACACTATGCTACTACTGACATGTAGGATGTTCCCTGTTCCACATATTCCAGTCATTTCTAGGAACAAGACAGACTTCAGTCTGAGATGAGAGAGAATCACAGTTTAAATAACAGGTTGATAGTCAAATAGCTTATTCATTATGAATAATTAGGCAACAACACTGTACTCACCTGGAAAAAAACTGCAATGATCACTATCAGAACTAAAGGAAGTCCAATTCCAAGGGTGATCCAATTTACCCACATTAGGATATGTACAACCAACATGTCGCTGAAATCTGTCTGGTTATAATGAGAGCTGCTGAAGTTCATGTTCATGTTGCTGTAATTAAAACTGTTTTCCCAAGTCATGTTGAAGTTCAGCTCTTCCATCCTTCAGGGTTTAACCAGGAATTTGATGACAGGAGTAACTGTAAACAGAAATGATGATGAATATATAGATCATTGCTGTTTAAGTATAACTTGTAAATCCTAACATTTATTATCTGACCTGAAAGCCAAAGATTCAGTTTATACAGATCTACTTCAGCCATGTTTCAGTTCAGGTCCTCTTCTGAACAAACATTTTATTGAGACATTTTCAACTGTGATTCTGCAGTTTCTATATTTATTTCAACTATTTAGAATAATTTATTTGTGGCATGAACAGTAATGCATCAAGCTTGTAAGTCAAGGTAATATTTTTAACCGGTAATGTCTGCAGTAAACGCACATACTGACATTTTCATTTCTAATTTATTATTGCTGTAAGAAATCCCACTGTGCCATTAGTCAGATAAATTTTTTATTATGTTCGATGTTCTTTTAAGCCACATCACCCTTTTAAAAGATGCCAATGATTTGAACTGACATATCTACAGAAACATCTTGTGTCAGAATGTCTTTCCTTTCACAGTAATTAAATATCACATTTGGTATCAGTGAGTCTTTGAAAAGATAGGACTACACATGAAACTTTGAATTTTATTGAGCTCAATACTGAATGCAAATAATTCAAAAACATAATACAGGAAGGATATTTTATACCAATAGGTACCAATAGGTTATTTAATCATTGTTAAATAAAAGAAGGAAAACTAAACAGTAAAAATATACAAAATACAATATAATCCACTATAATGAAAGGACCAAGGCTAATATTTTATCTCTTTAGAGTTTTACATTTGTGGCACACACAGTGTATTGCCAGAGGTATTCTCTCACATCCCATTCCTAATTCAGAGGAATCAATATGATGCTGGTCTATGATGTCCACTAGGTTTAGGGGTGATTATGGGGATTTTTGACCATTCTTCTATTGGTGAGGTCACATACTAATGCTGGACGAGAAAGCCTGGCTCTCAGTCTCCACTCTAATTCATCCCAAAGGTGTTCTATTGGGTTGAGGTCATTATTCTGTGAAGACCAGTCAAGTTCATCCACTCCAGACTCTCCATCCATGTTTTACAGACCTTGCTTTGTGCTCACAGTCATGTTGGAAGCGGAAGGGGCCAGATCCAAACTGTTCCCAAAAGGTTGAGAGCTTGGAATTGTCCAAAATGTCTTGGCATACTGAAGCATTGAGAGTTCATTTCATTGGAACTAAGAGGCCAAGTCCAGCTCCTGAAAAACAAGCCCGCACCATAATACCACCTCCACCAACCTTTACACTTGGTAATTCAGTCAGACAACTGCAGTTGTCCTGGGAACCACCAGACCCAGAGTCATCCATCAGATTGTCACTTCAGAGAATGTGCCGAAAGTTGACTGTGGGATGGTTATCAGCAAGGAAATTTCACAGCTGCATTTGTCGCTGCTGGACCTCTGAAGTTCACCCTGATGCATGTTTGTTTTCACTCAAACTGTACACAAGCTCACCTGTATGGACATTTATATCAACTTCCTGTGAGGATTCTTGGGAGAATGCATTAAGATAGGAGTCCAGCGTAAAATGCAGGTTGTTGCTCTGCTTGCACAGATCAGATGAACCACAAATGTTCACATTGAGCTGCTCAATGTTCACAGGTTCAGGTTTAGAGGTTCGCGTTGAGCGTGCGGTGAGAATGACATTTTGCGAACAGAGCATTATGTGAACCATCTGCATTTAGTTTCAACATGTTGACTCTGTGTTTAAGTGATAAAGTTTGAGTTCCCAGTTGGCCTGTGTGTAGTGGACCGGTGGGTCAGCACAAGAGGAGTTTCACACTTAACTCGCAGTCATGCAGTACATTATTTTATTTTGCAATAAAATAAAATAAAATAATGCATCAAGCCTCGCAATATGAAATACTTTGTCTACAGTCTGGCAGAGTTGTTGTGATCAGAAGGACTTGTCCCCGTAAAGCTTGAGTAACAGAAACAGTCTCTGTGGCGCTGATTAGAAACTCAACACCAAATGTCTATTGAGTTTCGTATCATATGTCTGACCAACTCAGTTTATTATGATTATCCAGTTAGTTTTTATAACTTAATTCATTAAGTGTGTTAACATGACTAATTTAAGTCACTCTTAGTCAGATCATTTATTTTTGTCTAATAAATAATTAAAATCTCTGACTAAATTCTACAGGAAGTCAACTCAAGCTAAAATATCCAAAATTACATTATCACTGACATTGTACTTAAAATACAACTGGAATTTAAATAATTTTAAATGTGTGTTTTAAGATGTTATTTTAGTTTTTCAAAGATTCTGTACACTGAAAAAAGAAAATAATGTATCCAAATTAATTAGTTTAGTTGGTTTAACTTGGCAGATAAGAAAGGGAAGATAAAGTTCATCAGGCTAGAATTGAACCTGCCACATAGAGGACTAAAGGCTCCTAATGGGAGTTGTGCTTTAACCTCTGCACCACCACAGGATCTGTCCCTCATGAACCCTGTGTCATCAGAATAGGAACACGGCATTGAACCTGTTTTAAATTCACTTTTTAGAGTATTCTGTTGGATGATCATAATATGTTGAGTCGGATAAACTTAATTGAATTACTTGTTATCATTTGAAGCAATTCAATTAAGTTGGTTCAACTAATTTCCTTTTACATTGTAGGTGAGCTATCAATCATTAATTATAATCTAAAAGTTTTTGGTTCGGGATGATAAAATATCCAGATATATACCTTTGAATTGAAAAGGTTCATTTAACATCAATTGACTAATTAGGACATTTACCAAACAGCAGAATCATTTGCTTTCTCCTAAACCTCTTTATCACATCAGCAGCAGAAAAACAAACTTTAAATGATAAATATTACTGGAATGATAAAATAAAAGTATCATTTACCTTTTGTTTTGTCAGATTTCTTGAGCCACAGAGCTGCTTTCAGTCAGCACTGAAGTGGAAACTGATCTATCAAATCAAGCTTTTTTTCTTTTTGTTTGTTTTTTTCTGTAGCACTTAGAGCTGTTGGTTAGAGGGCAGTTATTAATCTAAAGCTTTGAAATGGATGTTAGCGGCTAATGCACTGGCCTTAATGGCTTAGTAAAAGAATACAGTTCACTGATAAGGGAATATGATGAATAAACTCTCTGTAAACATATTGTTATCACCCATTCATTTCTATTTTCCTTTTCATGATGTAATTTTCTGTTTTGTGTCAATTCATTTTATAAATTCAGAGATCATCTCTTAATTTTATGTAGAGAAGCTCATTGATATAACAAATGTGTCTTCAAGTAAGACAATTTTCATAAAATATGTTTTTTTTTTCTAGTTCTTTTGTTTAAGTATTTTCCCCTGGAGTTGGTGAAGAAAGTACGTCTCTGCTGGCAAACGAAGAGAAACTTCCACTTGGAAAATGACATTCAGTAAATAAAATAAAGCAATAACATAATTAAAATAGATAAAACCATTCAACAACCTCCATGCTCCTGCTACCCTGGAACATTATTTAATGTTTGACCTGTTCACAATTATAGCTCATTTTAAATCTACATAATTGCAAAGTGTCAATTAATTTAAATAATTTATCTTCACCTTTGTTTTAATTTACTGCAATGTCTTGATTACATTTTATTTTACTATAATGAACTTCTGTACCATTAATAATGAGGATTCTCTCTGAGAGGCCTTTTAGATGAGTAAATTGTTAAAAAATAAAATTTTATTGTAATGACAAAAAATATTACATAAACACTGGTGAATTGAATAAATATACTGGAGTGGTAAAAATACAAAACCCTTTATTTGAAACCTCTTTTAAGTTATTTTTTTATCAACACATATGGTCAATAATTTATTGATAACAGTCTTTCTTATGGCAACAAGTCTGTAAAACCTTGGAGTGAAACAGGAAACACTGCAGGTCAGTTTTACAAAGTCTTACTCACCTTTAGCAATTAAAGTTAAAACAGATCATGTGAAAATGGACATTTAAAAATAATGGGAATAAATAGTCTCACAAATGTTAGGTTTGCTCAGAGATTAAAGCAGATTAAATGGACAAAGTTTATTCCTGTAGCTTTAAGTTACATAAATGAAGCAATTAATTTCCATTAATCCCAGCTTCTTGTTTAAGATTCATCAATCCTCAGAATCAGACATAACAAGCCCATATTACTCTGAAAGTAATCTGGGTTTGATTCATGTGTAAGGTGAATTACCTTACAGATCAAACAGTGTCAGTACTCGGAGCAATTATATTGTCTTCTTTTCTCTACTGCAGGAACGCTGTGAGCTCCAGACAGAGATCTGATGGTTCCAAACAAGAAGAAAATGAACAAGGGGAAGGGAAGAAGGAAAATAAATGTCAAGATGTATGCATATATCTGCATGTATGGATTTAAATTAATAGCTAGCAATAAAGGAAGAGGAAGGACCCAGACCACAATGCAGACCACAACAGATGTTCTGTTGTTTCTCCTGAATTTGTACCAAACTGCTTTGGAAATGACCAAAGCAGTTTGGTCATTTAAATATTTAGAAATTGATACCTGAAATATAAATATTTAGAAATTGGAGGCAGATGAAGAACAGACATGCTAATAGAAATATAGAAATATAAAATACGGAGAAACATAATCACCTTTCCACTGAGATGCACATCATGAATCCCACACTGACTAATATTCCCCATATACAGAAGAAACCAGGGATGACATCATCCACAGAACACTCATATGAATTCTGCTGCAGAGTTGAACGAGATCAGAAATGAGAAGGTTGATGATGAAGACTGGAGATCACTGATCCTTTTTCAGCTGCAGGACAGAAAATAGGAAGAAGTCAAACAGCAATGTTCATAACATGTGGGATGTTTCCTGTTCCACAAATGCCGAGGGAGTAATAATGTTTAAAGGGAGAAGTAATATGTCAGATAACAATTTATTCAAATTTCACTCTACTCACCTGCCATAAAACCGCCGTTATGAGCACCAGAGTCAAAGGAAGTCCAATCCCAATGGTGATCACATTGATCCAGTGTAAGAATCCACTGTATTCACCAGAGTTCTCCTCACTGTTGTTGCTTCTCTCGCTTTTGTTGAAGATCGTTGATGTGAAAAACTTTCATTCCTCAGCACAGAAGCTGATTTATGAAGGCAGAGTTACTATAAAGATGAACAATGATGGTTTGATTTCATTTAAACATTGTTCAGTTAGTTTTTGCATGTATGTACAAATCTTGAATGGAATATAAAAAGTCCTGTATATGTAATTCAGAATGTTTAGTTTAGGTTGACCGGATTCGATTTGGAGACTTTGGTGTCATAGAAAATGTTACTGTTACTAAGGGTTATGGTTACAATGTTTTCATCAACTGTTAACGGATTGGAGATGTTTTTTATACCATCCACATCACCATTCTGGCTCGGGTTTCTCTATAGAAAGTAAATAGTTTCAAAGACAACAGTCAGTTTGTATAGTGTGTGAAGTTTAATAATTTTCAGCCTCTTTCAGTTTTTTATCAAATAGGTAACCATGGAAGTCCTTGCAGGTCATGAGCTTCAGGTTGTGCCTGGTGCAGGGAATCTCCTTCAATCAATACGTTAGACATTTATCTTCAGAATCTGGATTTGGATTAGTAAAACCAAATGTTCACCATCTGCATGTGCAGTAGATCTGAATGAAAATCCGCAATACTGAACTGTTCTAAGTATTGGAAATCTTCATTGTTTATCGTCTCAATAAATGTCTTTCAAATGATAAAAGCACAAGAAATTTCAGTTTCAGTCATGCACAAAACAATGATCACTATAGAAAAGACATAAAACAATACATTTCAGCCTGTAACAGTTAAACTTTAAAAACATTAATTAGTTGCTCCCTTTAATTTTCACCATCTCAACAGCAAAATGACAAGAAAACAAACATAACTCTTAAATGTGCAATGGTATTGGCAATAATAATCTTATGAGTGAATAACTTACATTTTGTTTGTCCAAAGCTAGTTAGATTCATGCAGCCAGAGAGATTCTTTAGCACACTCTCACATTCATCTATGGGCAGGGAACTACTGTTCTGATGTTTCTGTAGCATTAATTGATTTGAAGAAACTGAGCACTTCCTAAGGCTGTAGGGTAAATTATCTCTCGTCATGTTGGTTTTAATGCTTTTCCTAAGAAACTATTTAGAAGGAAATCTTATAATTATCAGCTCCTAGAGTCTAATGGGTTGTGATGATGGAAGACTGAATAAAAACTGCTAAGTGAAATGATGTGTAATGATGCTGACTGCGGCAAACTGCACCAAAAATCCCAGCCATCATGGATGCACCTCAACTTGAAAACATTAGCCTGCTGAGATTTTTTTTTCTGGGATTGTTGGTGTTGTGATGTGTGTTTTTCTGTATAGTTATTTTGAGATTTTCTGTGTTTAGTCCTGTTTCCTTGTGAGTCTCTGTCCTGTCCTCCCTGTTTATTGATCCCAGCTGTGTCTAGTTTCATGATTACCCTCCACATGTATTTAAGTCCACTGTTGTCTTTGTCTCTCGTCGGATCCTCGTGGTGTCAACCACTCTGTCTCCTTGTGCCCGCCGTTGTTCAGTTCCATGAGTTTATTCATTGCGTTTGACCTCAGAGCTCCTCAGACCTCATATCTCACACCAAATGAGGTCCAGACAATTGATTGAATGAAGGAAACTATTTAAGTTTTCTTGTCAGCAGCTCAGACAGATCCATCCAAATTCCTGGTTTGGTAAAGCTCATCAGGTTTATGGGCCTGGATCTAATGAGTGACATCAAATTGACCACAGGACCAAATATGTGGTACCAGAAGATTGTCAGTAGGTGTCACTGCAGCCAAAGTTTTGAGTTATTATTGTCTTTGATGAGCTGATGAGCATTTAGGATTCCATGAATTGTGTTATATGAATAAACTTTAATTGTCTTGTTTTACCAAGTCATAGTTCACCATGTCCAATATCCGTCTCCCTCTCAGAAGCTTCATGTCTTTCTGCTTCCTGATGCACTGAGGTTTTCCATCACATTACTCACTTCATTTGCTCTACTGCAGCATCATGTGGACAACAAAGGTACAGCAGGCAAAGTGAAGATGTGATGAGTGAAACTTTACAATGATTTTATTAAAAATTATATTTGTGATGTCAAACATGGTCTGAATTTTGTCTCAATCTGTTCATATGACACAATGACTGGATCAAAAGAAAACTGGAAACAAATGGAGGAAAATGGTTTAGTTTATTCTGTAGCATATCTCCACTCTACTGACCATTCGGCTTCATCGTTTAGCTCTTAAATGTTGCAGTTTGGACACATTGTCAGCGACAAACCTATGATCATCATTCTTCCCTGCCAAGAAGTACTTACTGTGGAAATATATTTACATAATTTCAATTTGCATATCTGAATAAAAGATGCATAATTAAGTCAACAAGAGGACTAAAACACTGCAATTTTAATGTTTTTCCCCTAACATATGTTATTTCTGAGTGTCTTGACCAAAATCTAAATGATTCAAGGAATCCCCAATATTATATTTGACATTTATTCATATTACATCTGAGATAAGTTTCATAAGATCTTTGTTCTGTGGGAGCATTGGGCTGCAGAGGGAAAATATCACTGCATCATTTTATAATATAAAAGCTTTATCGCAGTACAACGTAAATTCTAGAAAAAAAATACTTTATTCATAGTTGAAAAAAATAAATTAAAAAAATCAAATAACACCAGCAAATATTTAATTTAACAGAGACATAACTATATAATAAAGAAAATATAATTTGTATAAATGTTTTTTCATAGATTTTCAAAACGTCCTAAATTAATTTTTCATAGTCACACGTTTGCTTGTTTTATCCATTGAAAAATAAAATTGCTCATATATTACTATAAAACATTATTATGATGATGCTGGAATCAAGACTTGATGTTTCCATAAATTTGTCATTTTACCGCCTATATGGTGACGTGTTTATAAATATCCTGCTACATGATGCATAATGTCACCATCTAGTGGTCAAACACAAAAACTGTTGAAGTTCACACAAGAACAAAGATTCGCAAAGATTCACAAATTTATAAAGAAAAATCACTTTGAAATTATTTAGTCCTTATTTTAATACAAGTGAGGTGTAGTTGTACATTTACAGAAGAGGATTAGGGCCACTGGAAAAAAAAAAAAACAAAGGAAAAAAACAGTCCTGACTTTAATCTCGGTAATTTCAGAATTTTATCAAAAAGATGAATATTTGGGACAAAAACAAACATTTTGTCAAGCAAATTTCTTATCATCACAAACTCCTACTCGACCCTCAACATTCATTCATAACTTACAAATATGTAGCATATTATCATTAATGTTTACAAAAAGCAAAATGGAAAAGATGGAACAATTACAAACCTACAACTTCAGGCCATCCCACCTGCTGGGAGGATGTGGAGGTATTATGATACATTTTTATCCCTTTTTGTACTTATATAAAAGTAAAGTCCAATTGGATGTGTTTGTTCTAAATAATGAACATTTCAATTAAACGAATTTTACTTGTCTGCATTGTTGCTATTTGACACACTATGTAATTCCAAATCAATTAAATTGGAAAACAGCTAATTTGGTTTAAGTTATAGCTGAATAAATGAAGTTTTACTGTTTTCAGTGTTTTTGGTGGCAGAAACATTTTCACATGAAAATGTTTCACAGTTTCTAAATGTTGTACTTGTCTAAAATCAACATGTGAGAAAAAAAGATCAACAATTTAAAAATGTCTCAGCCACTGAAAGAAAGACAACTCTGAGAATCAAGCAGGTTTTCATTTCAGTTGTTCAGTTTTAATTGTTCAGAAGGAAAACAAAAGATTATGAAAAATTCAAAATATATCATCTGAAAACAATATAGTTCACAAATAAGCCATAAGAATACTTGGTAACACATTATTTGAAGGGGTTTGCATAAGTGAAAGTCCATTAAAAATGCCAACTTTGCATTAAGTTATCATAATCTACATCTACAAAATCATGCAAAGTTGGCATTTTTAATGGACCTTTAGAGCAATTTTGCATTAAAAGTGTCATTATTTACCGAACGACACTTTATGACAACTGTCATAAACATTGATAAAGACCTTTATGTTCATGCCATGTGTCATGTCAGCCTGATCTCCTGATTCTTAGACGTTACACAACACAATGAGGCCCCAAGCTGGTTAAATGCACTTTTCCTCAGAAAAATATACAAAGACGAGTCTGCAAGAGGGCTAAGAAAAAGACCAAGTGTAGACACAGCAAAGAAGATTGAATTTTCCCAGTGTTTTTCCAACAGATAATATGTCACATTGGGTATGAAAAGCAGAACATAAATGAGCAAAACCACAACCAGGATGGAAACAATTCGACGTTTTTCCTCAGCAGCGACACTGCGAGTTCCAGACAGAGTTTTAATGGTTCCAACCAGGCAGAAGATGAACAAGGGAAGAGGAAGGAGGTGAAAAACAGCCTGGATGATTTTTACAATATGAATTTCCAAAAGGAGATAAATGCTAAGATTATAAAGAAGAGATAGGATCCAGACTGTGACACAGACCAACACAGACATCTTGATATTTCGTCTAAATCTGTACCACAGAGGCTTGGAAATGGCCAGATACCTGGAATAAAAGATACATGCTGTCAGGCATTAATGGTGTAATACTGTGAGACAGAAACAACAACATGAGGACTGCATGGAAACAGATATGTACCTTTCCAGGGAGACACACATCATGAATCCAATGCTGACTGTAAGGCCAAAATCAAGGGCACAACGAGAGGCAGCATTAGCAGTAAGAGATATTATAGGAACTCTGCTGCAGTACTGGATGACATCAGAAAGAAGAAGGTTGAAGATGTAAACTGGAGCAACATGATCCTCTTTCACCTGCAGGGGAAACAATATGAAAATAAAAACAGAAAACATACTTCCAACTTCCTGCAACAATTATTTGATTCTATTTCCACAAAAATATCACATTATATTTTTTTTTATAATTTTTGAATTCTTACCCTCAGGCTCAGAAATAACCATTATTAATATAAAATGTTCATGTCAAACATACAGCTAAATCAGTGGTTCTTAACCTGGGTTTGATCGAACCCCAGGGGTTCAGCGGAGCCTCTGAGGTAAAGACACACTTGTGTAAAGTCTTGATGACGCCCAGCTTTGCCATCACCTGATGTAGAGGATCACGTTACATTGCTTAGCCAATCAGAGGATCACGTTACATTGCTTAGCCAATCAGAGCTCAGAGGAGCCCTGATTGAAGGAGCTCCACTCTCAGAATAGATTTGAACTTGTGTCTTTAATTACTTCAGCAAAGCTCACAGTTTTTACCAAATTCTATAGTCTAAATCTGCTCCTTACTCGCATCTTTTCTGGGTTGGTGCTGCCTCTAGTGGTGTGGAGGTGGTAACACAGCTAATATGATTACATTACTAAATCAGAATACCACAAAGTCTTTATAATATATTATTATTTTTTCATTCTCTTAAGAATGTAGAACTAATTAAATGATCTAAATAAGATCTTAAAGTGGTTCCAGTTTATTTCAATGGCCAACCTGTTGAAACTGTGGCAAATTTTAAAACCTTGGGTCGTTCCTTGACACTCAGCTCAACTTTGCTGAAAACACTGACTATATTTTGAAGAACTGTTCTCAGAGACTCTACCTTTTAGGAAGACTTAGTGATCTTGGGGTGACCCAACTAGAATCTAGTTGGGTCAAGCATATGTCTTGAATTTTGGGGAAAAAAGCATCATATTTTAATTATCTCTACAGAAGGCTTCAGTGAATGCGCATATGAAACTGGTGAGTTTGGTACCTCAAAAAAATTTAAGAACCACTGAAAAAAATATAGGTTAACATGTACTCACCTTTAACAAAACAGCAAACATGGCCACCAGAGTCACAGGAAATCCAATGGCAATAGTGACACAATTTGCCACATACAAGACTTGGTTGTCATCAGAACTGTTAGATGCATCACTGTAGTTGGAGATGATCTGACTGAGGGAATCCACCATTCTTCAATGTTAAACCTGCACAATCAATCAATCAATCGATCACATTTTATTTGTATAGCACATTTCAGCAGGAAGGCATTTCAAAGTGCTTTACATAATTAAAAGAAAAAGCAAGCAAAATAATGAATAAAAGAAAGTAGATTTTCCGTTTAGCTTAGTTCATAAACAAAGTATTATTTCTTTAAAGAGGAAAATCCTGGGAAAATGTTTTTGCAATGAATAAACATTGTATGTGTTTTTAGTAGAAAAAACCCAAAACAGCTGTATAGTGTAATTCTTGAATTTAATTCTTGAAAATAATGAGGGAAAAATAATTCTTATTTAACTCAGTTTCTGCTGTTTAAGCAGTTCCATAAATTAAACACATGGGATATATTATTCAGCAACATATTGTATTAAATATTTTTTCTCATTTCTGTACAGTCGAAGAAAATATATATTTACCTTTCAAAGTTTAAAGATGGTGAAATGGTTCCTGTTTGTATCCAGTTATCCTTCTCACCTCAACAGTCTGCAGCCTGATCGTTCTGCATATAAACCAACTTCATCATATCTGAACAATGACTTCTCACTTCTGTATTAAAGGAAATGGACGCAGAGATGATGTGATAAGAACATTTTCTTAATAAACAGGAAGAAAACATTTTACACATGTATGCAACAATGACAAGAATGGAGATGCTGGTGCAGGATGTTCTGCATTGGTCTCTTCTGCTCTTGCTTCATCACCATGTTGGCTCTTCTATCTCCTCTGTGTGGTGTCAGCTGGTGGCTGTGACTCAAGATGGGGTTTTCCGACTTTGGGCCACATAGAGAGACTGGTGGGGGTCAGTTTATGTTGGCCTCACTGCAGCTAACTCACCAGAAATGATAGAACTGTTTTCAACAAAGTGACCTGAACTAATTTCAAGTCAATTATATCACAAATAGTCATCTTACTATTAAAACTGTATTTATTCTCCTGCTGCTTCTTAATGTTGCACACGTGAAAAGAGATGTGATCAGATAAAACGGGCTCTGAACACAGACAGAGGAAGTGAAGGTAGAAATGTTTCATAAAATGACGCCTCCATCATTGTTCATAATCTGACAGCAGAGTCTGTCACATATTACCAATATGTCTGCTTTGTCAGCTTACTGTCTTTACAGCTTTACTGTACTGGATCCAGCTTATTTTTACAGCAGAGATATGTCTTCTGATTATATGTTTCATGTTAAGTTCACTTTATAGTTAGGACTAAATGTGATGGAGACCAGGGGTTCCATCACTATTATAGGACAAACCAGATGCTTCTTGTTTCAGTTGTTTATTTCAGTTGCATTGTAACATTTAGTTGACCATTCTGTCAGGAAGGGGAACTGGTCATCCTTCCTGTACATGGAGAAGGTTGATTTGTCCTGAGATTTTTTGATGGTTTAATTTGAATTCAACAATTGTTTGAGCATTTACCTTTCCTGGTGTCTGAAAAGCTGCTGGAGCAACCATGTCAACCAGGAGGCTTAATGCTCTGAGGAGTTAAGTTACATTTAGTCTTTGATTGATTTAGTTGTAATTCTTTACATGCAAGTATATATTTAATATTTATTTGTAACATGTATTGTTTTTATTGCGTTTGTGTAAATGTTTATTTCCTGTTTTATAAGTGGGTCAAAGTGACAAGTTGTGTCAGACGTTTGGCTGCAGCTATGAGTGGAGCTGAAGCTGCTGGTGGTGCTAGCTCTGCTGAGAAACTGGATCGACTGGCAGGCCTAGTCAAATCACTGATGCAGTCTCAAACCCCCTATGACCAGCAGATTCAAAAAGAATCAGCACGGCAAGAACTGAGAAGAAGAAACTTACAAAATCATCTTCGACAGCTACAGGCTCCCCTGGAGCATGATGGTGACAACATGTAGAGGATCCTCACACTCAGGATGATGAGGGGACAATCATGGTGCATTATGTCACCATCTAGTGGCCAGACACACACATGAATAACAAGGATTGTTCTCAAATTTAAATAAAAAAGAAAAATCATTTTGAAAGATCAAATACGTGACCTTATTTTAATTCAAGTCAAATGTAGTTTCATAGACACATTCAATAAGTTAGAATATTATTAAGAAGTATATTTACTTGAACAATTTAAAAAACTAATTATAAAGACTGAATGTACATATGGATGAAAATCTGTGAATTATGATTGTCTATTCAGAGTCGATGAAAACATAACAGAATATTATTTCTCATCTGTAAGATATGCAAAAGATTTGCTCAGTTCTGATTTCAACTTGTTAAAAATAATCAATCTGCTATAAAATATAAATATATTAAAGGCTGTAAAAGGAGCTTCAATTTTTATGATCTTCCATTATAAATATGAATGTTGATTTTCTTTTTAACAAAAGTACACTTCTATTTTATTTTCTTACTGATCACTAAATTAGTGTTATTTTCCCTCAGACCATATGTGTTTAAAATCAAGTGTCCAATTACTGATTGAAAAAGGATCAAGTGGCTGGCAGACTATAGAGCATAATAAATATTGTTTTACTGCACATTATTGTTTTATGATGTCAGAGAAATGAGGCCCTGCACACTGACAACTACTCTGTTTCTGTCTGTGTACAAAATAAAATAATACACATTCTCAGAGAATATTGTTAAAGAAATTTAATTCTGAATAAAAAGTTATTTCAGATCAAGAGACAAAAAAAAATGAAAAAACAAACCTTTACAATGTCATCAAGCACATTTCTTATCACAAACCCTCAACATTCATTCATAACCAACAAATATTTTCATACCAAGAAAGTTAAATTTTTCAGCTCTTCATTCTGTGTCTCATAAAGTCCAAATAAAAATGTGACAGACCCAAATAATCTTCATGTTTACATGGTTGTACAATGTTCAGAGTGAACTGTCTAAAAATAAAGTCTTTCCTACATAAGGTTCCTGTAGCCACCAAATACAAGCTGTGTGAAAATGTGTCTGTTTTTTACATCATGTCAAACATGTCATATTTCCTGTTTCTGCCGATTTCTCACAATTTAACCATCAGTTTTTCTTCATCAAAAGAGATTCTTCAGGTTAAAAAGTCTGCGTTTTGGAGAAATGTTAGTTTTCTCCATGGACTGTTTCTCTAGTCCAATTGAATGCTTTTCTTATATATAATGAACATTTCAATTAAATTCCTCTATTAGATACACACTATGTTGTTCAGAATCAGTTCATTTGCAGAAAAGATGATTTGGTTTAATCTACAGCTGAATAAAGAAAGTCTTACTGTTTTCAGCATTTTTCAAAGATTTCAAAGGACACTTTCTAAATGTTGTACCTAGTTAAACTCAACATGTCAGATACATTTAAACAGGGAAATTAAATCCACTTAAAAAATGTCTGAGATTCAGAAGCTGAAACAAATCTGTCATTTCTTCAGTTGTTGGATTTTAGTATTTAAAAGATCATAAAAAAATCTAAATGTACAATCTGAAAGCAATCTATTTAGCAAATTATCCAAAAGTAAGCTTTGAAGATATTTGTGTTTCAGTGGAAGCTAAACTGCTGTAGACCGAACAGCTGACATGCTGACATCATCGGTGCTGCTGATCTCCTGATTCCTAGACGTTACACAGCAACACAATGAGCTCAAAAGCCTGTCAACTGCACTTTTCCTCAGGAAAATATACAAAGCAGAGTCTGCAAGAGGACTAAGAAAAAGACCAATTGTAGACACAGCAAAGAAGATTGGATATTTCTGGTGATTGTCCAACAGATAATACATCACGTTGGGAAGAAAAAGCAAAATATATATGAGCAAAACCACAACCAAGATGGAAACAATCCGACGTTTTTCCTCAGCAGCAACACTGCGAGCTTCAGACAGAGTTTTAGTGGTTCCAACCAGGCAGAAGATGAACAGGAGAAGAGGTGGGAGGACACCAGCAACCTGGATGATTTTTACAATATGAAATTCCAAAAGGAGATAAATGCTAAGATTATAAAGAAGAGAAAGGATCCAGACTGCGACACAGATCAACACAGACGTCTTGATGTTTCGTCTAAATCTGTACCACAGCGGCTTGGCAATGACCAGATACCTGGAATTAAAGATACATGTTGTCAGATGAAGTGGCAAAATTAGTACATATTAATGCATTGTTATTTTTGTAGACATGTCTGTTTAATTTCCTTTTACAAATATGCATGTAAGCAGTTTTTTAGGCACATAGTGCAAGAAGCTAGTGAACTTGAAAGGTCAGTTAAAGTAAGTTTTAACTACATGGTGCAACAAAAGTTCAGAGTAGGTGTTGATGAATCAAGCTGTTTTATCCTTCGATGTACTGACTGAAGTTTTCTCCTGTTCTTATTTTCCAATGTGGGCGTGTGTGTGTGTGTGTGTGTGTGTGTGTGTGTGTGTGTGTGTGTGTGTGTGTGTGTGTGTGTGTGTGTGTGTGTGTGCATGTCAAAACTGAATGTGGTTTTAACAGATTTGCATAAAGGATTATGTACAGCGACAGCCTCAAACGCTTCAAAGACCTTTGAAATAAAACATTTAAAGACAAAGATCGATCTTCATTTAACAGTTTTCTCTATCCTTTAAGATTTTCCATAACACAGATGTTAGTGATCTTATGGTGTCAGAAAGAAACAGCATTACGCATGTAAATAGATATTTACCTTTCCAGGGAGACACACATCATGAATCCAATGCTGGCTGTAAGGCCAAAATCGAGGGCACAATAAGACGCATCATTAGCAGTAAGAGATATTATAGGAACTCTGCTGCAGTACTGGATCACATCAGAAAGTAGAAGGTTGAAGATGTAAACTGGAGCAACATGATCCTCTTTCACCTGCAAGAAAAACAATATGAAGACAAAAAAATTATTTCCAACTTTCTGCAACAGTTATTTGATTCTTCTTCCACAAATATTCATTGATTTCATATTAATAAGCAATCTTACCCCAATGTCAGAGAAAACAAATATTCATGTAAAACGTATAACATGTCAAACATACAGCTAAATATAGGTTAACATGTACTCACCCTTGACAAAACAGCAAACATGGCCACCAGAGTCACAGGAAATCCAATGGCAATAGAGACACAATTTGCCACATACAAGACTTGAATATATTCATTGTTACTGGTTCTGTTAGATGTATCACTGTAGTTGGAGATGATCTGACTGAGGGAATCTTCCATTCTTCAATGTCAAACCTGCATGAGTCAAATAATGAAAAATATAAACTTGACTTTTAGCTTAGCTTAGTTCATGAACAAGGTATTAATTTTCTTTTAAAGGAATCTTAAATAATTTAAAAGAGTTCTTTGGAAAATACATGTTTTAAATGTTTTTAGTACAAAAAATAAAACTTATGTTAAAGATAAGTGGAAAATAATCCATATACGAAGTAAGTGAATCTAATGTGTCTTAGCAGTTCCATTAAACTAAACATCTAGGATTTACTTTTTCAGGACTATATTAAATTAAATGTGTTTTTCTCTTTTCTGTACAGTCAAAGAAAAGGTATATTTACCTTTCAAAGTTTAAAGGTCCTGAAATGGTTCCTGTTTGTATCCAGTTATCCTTCTCACCTCAACAGTCTGCAGCCTGATCGTTCTGCATATAAACCAACTTCATCATGTCTGAACAATGACTTCTGACTTCTGTATTAAAGGAAATGGGCGCAGAGATGATGTGATAAGTAAATTTTCTTTAGAAACAGGAAGAAAACATATTCTAAGATCACAACAAAATGTTTAAGTTTTTAAAACTCAGTTTTCATGAATCAAGTTATTTAAATCCAATTCAGTTAATTTATATAGCACCAATTAACAACACATATCTCAGTTTTCTTTACAAAACAAGTGCATATCAACTTAAATTACTAGTTTTACCTTTTTAACTTACATCAATTTATATCATGGATGTTTTGGGACTTTGCTGTCAGCAAGCAGCAAGCAGCTCCTCATCTGTAAACTATTACTGTAACTGTAAAGGAGGAAATCTGCAGTCATGGAAACATTTCACATTAATACACATTTATGCAACAGGGACAAGTATGGAGATGCTGGTGCAGGATGTTCTGCATTGGTCTCTTCTGCTCTTGCTTCATCACCATGTTGGTTCTTCTATCTCCTCTGTGTGGTGTCAGCTGGTGGCTGTGACTCAAGATGGGGTTTTCCAACTTTGGGCCACATAGAGAGACTGGTGGGGGTCACTTTATGTTGGCCTCACTGCAGCTAACTCACCAGAAAGGTTGGCACCGTTTTCAACAATGAACTAATTTCAAGTCAATTATATCACAAATAATCATCTTACTATAAAAACTGTATTTATTCTCCTTCTTAATGTTGCACAAGTGAAAAGAGATGTGATCAGATAAAACGGGCTCTGAACACAGACAGAGGAAGTGAAGGTAGAAATGTTTCACAAAATGACGCCTCCATCATTGTTCATAATCTGACAGCAGAGTCTGTCACATATTACCAATATGTCTGCTGGGTCAGCTTACTGTCTTTACAGCTTTACTGTACTGGATCCAGCTTATTTTTACAGCAGAGATATGTCTTCTGATTATATGTTTCATGTTAAGTTCACTTTATAGTTAGGACTAAATGTGATGGAGACCAGGGACAAAATGCCACTATTACCAAAAATGACAGAACTGCCGACACCTATTGGAGGAGGTTTCGATTGATGGACGTTTATCAAGGTAAGACACCAAAAAACCTTTATGTTCAACCCAAAGACATGTTTTATAAATGGGTCAAACCAGCGAGGTCTACAGTGAAGGACATTTCAGAACTGGAGATCATGGACCAGTTGCTGAGGATGAGGAATCTGGATGTAGACGTGGGGTCTGAGAACGAGCCTCAAAGTCTGCAGAACAGGCTGAAGGTTGGCAGAAATCTTCTTATCAGCAAGGATGGGGACCAGAAGAACAAACTTTAGTACTGACAACTTCGCTACAGGAAGTAGTACGTCTGAAGGGAATGAAATGTGTTTTGCTATAGGTCAAACTAGGAATCATTCAGCTAACAGGTCATCTTCTGTAAATCCAATCCTGCTAAGATCGTCTGATCCTCAAAGCAAGACATACAAGGTTTTCACTGTGCCAGGACAGGTCATACACATTTACATGTCCTGCCACTACACAGAGTAAATGCTCCCTTCTCTGTTCGGTTCCCAAGTCACCTTCTCCATCCCCTGCCCATGAACCTTCCTGGACAGTCTCTGTGCTGGTAAATGGTCAGAATGAAACAGCTTTATGAGACACAAGAAGTTTCAAGTCTGTGGTTCATTCTAGCTGTGTGCCAAGAGAGACGTGGAGTGACATTAAGACAAAAATACGTTGAATTCAAGATGCACGATGTCACCATCTAGTGGCCAGACATAGAAACTGTTGAAGCTGACAGGACACTGATGTGAAGCCCTGCACACTGACAACTACTCTGTTTCTATCTGTGTGTAAAATAAAATAATACACATTCTCAGAGAATATTGTTAAATAAATTTAATACTGAAAATAAAGTTGTTCTCTCAGATCAAGAGACACAAAATGAATATTTGAGATAAAAACGAACCTATACAATGTCGACAAGGAAATTTCTTATCATCACAAACTCCTACCAAACCCTCAACATTCATTCATGACTTGAAAATATTGTCAGAGCAAGAAAAATTTTTCCAGCTCATCATTTTGTGTCTCATGAAGTCCCATTAAAGATGTGACAGACCCAAATAATCTTCATGTGTACATGGTTGTACAATGTTCAGAGTGAACTGTCTAAAAATAAATTATTTCTTACATAAAGTTCCTGTAGCCACCAAATACAAGCCATGTTAAAATGTGTCTGTTTTTATCTCATGTCAAACATGAGATATTTCCTGTTTCTGCAGATTTCTCACAATCTTTTTCTCTCACAAGCAGATTTTGTTTCATGACAAGAGATTCTATTTTTCAGTTGAATCAAACAGATGATATTTTTAATACTGTAGATGATGAAAAATAATAGTATATTAACATTAATGTTTATGTAACACAACATAGAAAATAATTAATTGCAGAATTAAAAACCTACAACTTCAAGCCATAGAAATCCTGGGAGGTTATTGAGGCTTTATGGTTGTTTTTATATAAAGAAATCTCTAGTCCAATTGAATATTTATGCTATATATTTATATATAATAAACATTTCAGTAATATCTCTGCTGAATTAAATGTCTGCTTTGTTACTATTGGAAAAAACTGTATGTGGTTCAGAATCAATTACATAGCAGAAAAATTAAATTGTACACAGCTGAATAAAGTTTTACTGTTTATCTGTTTAATTAAACACATGGGGCATTATTGAAAAGCCCACACTATACGGGTATTTGATTTTATCAACTAAAATCACATTTCACAGCTGCTAGAAATGTATTCCTGATTATTTATTTATTTATTTATTACAGAATCTCTGTGGCTTCTGGAGAAACTTGCTGGGTCCAGAAGACAAAGTTCAGCATTCTACCGCTCTATGAGTGCGAGAGCCAAGTTACTACTACAAGCAAGGAAAATTGTGGTTGACAATGTTTACTCTGATGCAAAGTTGATTGAGAAATGATTCATGTTTGAGGTGTCTCTTATAACTCTGTGAAGTATGGATGACCAAGATGGTAGAGTTTAATTAAATGAAGCTTTTCAAAATCCAGAATCTCAAACAGATTATTCACAACAAATTGTTAATGTAATTCAGATTCTGCAAACATTTGCATCAACATTGAATACTGCAGAAAATGATAACATTTCACAAAGCCCTGCTTTTAGCCCTCCAAGATCACCTATGTTAAACCGTTCTGAAGTCTCTGAATATTTCAGACAAATTAATGATGCACTTCACAGTTTAAATTATTGTGTTTCTCCACAAAACTCACTCATCTCCTCACTCGCTGGTACATTTGTACTCAATGAAGCTTTTCAAAATTCATAATCTTAGACAGATTATTCACAACAAATTGTTAATATAATTCATATTCTGCAAACATTTGATTCAATATTGAACACTACAGAAAATAAAGATAACATTTCACAGAGCCTGTTAGGTTGGAGATTTCTGGTTCTTTTCCCCTTTTTCTGTGTTCTGCTCTGTCCTGGGTACCTGGGAAGCTCCTACTTCCCCTCACAGCCACCAGATGCCGCCACTGGGCGGAGCCCCTGGAGAAGTGTGGTCCCAACCTGTGTACAAACCTATGTCTAATCTGAGAGCTGCTGAGGTGCTTTATAAGGAGCGACTAGCTGACACTTTTACGCACTTTTACCTTTTACGCACGAACTCGTTCCTATTGCTCCTTGTGCTCCCCTCTCAGGTTTCCTCGTGGTTCCTTGTGGTGGACATTTGCTCCAGTCTGGAATCCTCCAGGTCTCCTCACAACGCCTTTGGCGTTCCCATTGGTCGCCATCCTCCGGCACTCACCTCCCGGGTCCCCTCCCATGGATCCCCTCTGTAGCGCCTCAGTTCCTGCCGGCGTTAGCAGCTCCTGGAGCCACCATCAGGACCCTGCTCCGTTATCAGCTTGCACCTTACACTCAGCCATCTATAGTCATTTAATAAAAAAAAAAAACACTCTGGATTCTGAATCCTTTTCCAATTATCGTCCTATTTCACATCTTCCTTTTCTTTCTAAAGTGCTGGAAAAGGCAGTTGCTGCCCAACTCCAACGCCACCTTCAAAGAAATTCTCTGTATGACAAATTTCAATCTGGTTCCGTCCTGCTCATAGTACTGAGACTGTCCTGCTAAAAGTTACAAATGATGTTCTCATGGCTCCTGATACAGGCTGCACTTCCATTCTTGTACTCCTTGATCACAATGCTGCATTTGACACTGTGGACCAAAACATTCTCCTACATCGTCTGCATGTGGAAGTTGGTCTCAGTGAATCTGTCCTGGATTGGTTTCAATCTTTTCTTTCTAATAGACTGGAATGTGTCTGCTTTGGCAAATCCAAGTCCCAGACCATTAGTGTGTCCTGCGGTGTCCCGCAGGGGTCAGTTTTTCAGGCCAGTTTTTCAGGCTGCCTTTAGGTAAAGTCCTTAATCGGCATAACATTTCATTTCACTGCAATGTGGACAATTTACAACTTTACATTAGAACGGGATCATCTTCTACTTCACCTCTGCTTACTGCGCTAATGTCCTGCCTGTTAGGTACCAGGCTGGTGGGTCTGCTGGGTTCTGTTTTCAGATCATCCACCAGAGGGCGCCTGCTGACAGCAGGGTCCTGGAGGGCGTGCCAACAGGTCCTTACCAGACGCACCTGAAGGGAATTGTCATCTGCTGGTGGAGTATATGAGCAGCTGGCTGCCAGCACATCTTCGCCAGAGTGTTTGCCTGAATTGGACGTTTGTCAGAACCTCCAGAACGTTCTGAGTCTCCCCCCCTCTTTGGAAGGAAACCTCTCGAGGCACCTTGGCAGCCAGCACCACTGCTCCTCCTAGCCCACTAGGAATACCTGTCCGCTCGCCGGCACTCCGCCTCTCCGCCCAGCATCACCTTTGAACAGACCCACCGCCTGGCCTTTCCCCTCCTCAGTTCTAATCCCGACCTCCTTGGTGAGCGGTTGCTCCCGGACCCCCCCTGTGAGGAAGACCTGCCCCGATTTATCAGTTGAACTGCGTTTTTGTTTGAGTTATAATAAACCCATATTACCTAACACCAATTTCTCTCCGTGAGTGTTTCTGCATGTGGGCAAAGAATATTAAACCCGACATGACACTGCCTGGAGGAGATTAAGACTTTGATGAACCAGAACTTTCTTCCGTAGAACTTTTCCAAAACCGAGGCCATACTGATCAGACGCCTCACCAGGTTCAATCCTCGACTCTGATGAGTATTTCATTCTCTGGGCAAGACATTCCCATTTTCTCTGTTGTTACAAACCTTGGAGTTCGAATGGACTCTAATCTCACATTGGAAAATCACATTAAGCACCTGTTTAAAACCTGTTATTTTCATCTTCACAATATTTCCTAAATTGGTTAATCTCTCTCCGGTTCTGATGCTGAGACCCTCATCCAGCCTTTGTCTTGTCCAGGCTCAACTACTGTAACTCGCTGTTCATTGGAGTCCACCAAAAACACCTTCAGAGGCTTCAGTATATCCAAAACAGAGCTGCCAGGATCCTAGTGAAGCTCGTAAATTTGACCACATCACACCTTCTCTTTACGAGATTCACTGGCTTCCTGTAACTTATGGGATTCTGTATAAAATTGCACTTATCACCCATAACTGTCTACATGGAACCTCACCGTATTACTTTATGGACCTCCTTACTTAACATTTAACTTCTAGACTCCTATCATCCTAAGCCTGCAATCTTCTCCACATTCCTCGATCAAGACTAAGGACTATGGGTGATCGAGCATTTGCTGTGGCTCCTCATCTATGGAACTCTGTCCCAGATTATTTGAGAGCCCCGCAATTATTGTCCGATTTTAAAACTGGCTTGAAAACTTTCTAAAATTGAAACAGAAAGATAATTTATTTTTGATTGACATCAAAACTCCCATTGTAGCATTTTGGAAGGCAAAATGCATTTAACATTTTTTTTTTATTCCAGTGTTGAAGTAACAAATACTTGGTCAGCATATCTTATTTTGCCTAGAAGTCACAGTTTCTGCAGCTCAACACACAATCACAACCCAGACAAAATGAAACAGACAGACTTCCCAACAGTACAAGATTTATTTCTATGAAGCAAACAAAATCTATCAAACACACATTTCCTTACTTTTTGTGCTAAGTTTAAAACAATTAAGCACATTGATATAAACTGATAACACTCCTGTAACTGAAATAATGTAGAGTCAGAAACTCTTGATGTGTTTCAGCTGCTACAGCTGTGGCAGCTGAAACACATCAGCAGCTTGTCAACTAAACCTTTACATATGAAAACAAACAGAATCAAATCCATGAAGGGACTGAAGAGAAACAAGACCAGTGAGCTGTTATATTTCACATATGATCCACCGAAATATGAATTAATATTAGACAGACTCAGGGGGAGGATCATGAATATGTGAACAATCAGCAGCAGCATCAAAGCTGCTACGATTCTACGTTTTTCTCCTGTTTGTAGGGAAATGGCTGCAGGCAGGAATTTTGGGGTCCGAGCCACACAGAAGATGAAGACAGGGGGAATCAGGGGAAACAACACAAGGAATATATACTGTGAAAACATCATGAATAGGGGAAAAAGAAAACTGCTCACATTATTATAAAAAGTCATTATGATGCGGAAAAATAAGACAACTTTATGTGACTGCAGATTAGACAATTTATGTGACTTCAGATTGGTCATTTTACAGTCACTGGGTTAACATGTGATGAAACATGAGGTATTAAAAACTCAAGAATCTCACAAAAGAATAAAGATCCTGATTGTTCACAAATTTATATAAAAAATCACTTTGAAAGTATTTATACCTTGTTTTAAGTCAAGTTTAGTTTCATAGTGCCATTCAATAAGTTAGAATATTAATGAAAAGCTCATTTACTTCAGTAACTTTATCACTTTGTGTAACACATTGTCGAATAAATATATTTAGATGGATAATAACCTCTGCTGATTAGGAGGATTTTCTACTTACAGCTGAAAAAACTTCATACTTAATATTACAATATTACACCAGGCCATGTCAAAATCCTAAGAGGCTTTTTTCTCTGGTTCAGTTTGTAGCTTAGAAAATAAATCCTTAAAGTTTAAAATAATCCATTAAGGGTTGAAATGGTGATACCTGTCATGATTCCAGCCCTTCAGCTCTACCCTGACTGTGCTGGTTACTCATTACCCTCACCTGCCCTGTGCTGCTCCCTATTTAACCAGCTGCTCATCAGCAGCTCAGTGCAGATTGTCTGTTGCCACAGTCACAGCTTTCAAGCCTTGGTCCATGTTTCATGAGTCTCCTGGTTTTCTGATCCTGCCTGTTTTTTGACCACAGCTTTTTTCCTTCTCCCTCGACCGTCTGAAGATTTCTGACCTCCTGTTGCTGAACCCTGCCTGCCTCTGACCTCCAGCCTTCTGCCCATTGGATTTTTATTGCCTGAGAAGCTGCTGTGCCTGACCCTGGATTGTGTCAACGACTAAGTCTCTAGTTTGTGGATTTGGTCCCTGTCATCTGGTTGCCCCCTCAGCCCCTGCGGCCCCCCTGCCCGTCCACCCAGCCCTCCCCAAGATGGCCTCCAACCCCTGTGGTCCCTCCATTCCTGACTCACCGTTGTGACTAAAAATGCTTGGATAGAAAAAGTTGCTGTCGCCACACACAGATTATATTAAGTCATTTCCTGTTTCTGCACAATTCTGAGAAACTAAACAGAAGTTTTGTTGACCACAAACAGAGATGGGTTTTTCATTTGAAAAAGATTTTTCACTCTAATAACACTACAGATAATGAAAACTAATAGTATATTAACATTGATATTAAAAAAATATATAAAATAGAAATGTTGGCAGAACTCAAATGAAACAACTTCAAGCCATATTAAATTAAAGTGTTTGTTACAATAGGAAACACTGTATGTGGTTCAGAATCAATTTCATAGCAGAAAAGCTAAGTTGCTATAATTCATGTCTGAATAAAGTTTTACTGTTTATCATTTTTTGTTGAAAGAAACCTTTTCACAGGAAACTCAGACACTTTCTAAGTTTCTACCTGATTAAACTGACAAATGAGAGTCAAGCAGGTTGTCATTTCTTCAGTTGGGTTCTGTTTTTCATAAGATCATGAAAAATTCAAAATATGTCATCTGAAATTATTCCCTCGTGCAAATTATCTATAGGAATTACGTACAATGTAAAAATATTTGTGCTTCAGTGGCACCTAAACAGCTCCAGTATGTTGAGGTGACATGTTGTCATCATCAGTGCTGCTGATCTCCTGATTCTTAGAAGTTACACAGAAACACAATGAGGTCAAAACTCTGTCAACTGCACTTTTCCTGAGAAAAATACACATAGCTGAGTCTGCAAGAGGACTGAGATAAATACCAATTGCAACCCCAGTATAAACGGGAAAATTTTCATAGGGTTTTTCCAACAGAAAAAACATCATGTTGGGGATGAAAAGTAGAATATATGTTAGCAAAACCACAACCAGAATTGAAACAATCCGATGTTTTTCCTCAGCAGAGACACTGCGAGCTCCAGACAGAGCTTTAATGGTCCCAACCAGGCAGAAGATGAACAAGAGAAGAGGGAGGAGGAGAGAAGCAGCCTGGATGATTCTTCCAATATGAAATTGCAAAAGCAGATACATGCCAATGGTATAAAGAAAAAAAAAGATCCAGACTGCGACACAGACCAACACAGACGTCTTGATGTTTCTTCTAAATCTGTACCACAGCGGCTTGGCAATGACCAGATACCTGAAACAAAGATACCTGCAATCAGACCTTACTGATGTAATTGTGGCAGAAAGAAACAATAATATGTCAGTAAAAAGACATTTACCTTTCCAGGGAGACACACATCATGAATCCAATACTGGCTGAAAGGCCAACATGAAAGGCAAGACGAAAGGAATCATTTGGTTTGGGTGAAATCAAAGGAACTCTGCTGCAGTACTGGATGATATCAGAAATCAGAAGGTTCAAGATGTAAACTGGAGCAACATGATCCTCTTTCACCTGCAGGGGAAACAAAATGAAAAGTGAACAAAACCTTAAGATTTCATCCCAAAATATAAGATGATTCTGCTTCCACAAATATAACAGACACTGTTTGGTGTCCTTTTGATCAACCGTTCAGAGAAAACCAATATTAAATAAGAAAAACCTGCAAGCCACAACAAATATACAGGTAGATCTAAGTTAACAAGTACTGACCTTTGATACAACAGCAAAGATGGCCACCAGAGTCAGAGGAAGTCCGGCACAAAGGGTCACCAAATTTGCCCAGTAAAAGATTTGAAAATATACTTCGCTCTCTTCATAAAAACTGTTATTGGTTCTGTTAGTTGCATCACTGTAGCTGACGATGCTCTGGAAGAAGTTTTCTTTCCATGAAGTTCTGCTGAGGAGGGAATCTTCCATTCTTCAATATCAAACCTGCACAAGCAAAACAATGCATAATAGAGACTTTTTCTCTTAGCTTAGTTCATAAACATATGATTAAATTTCTATTTAAGGATGGATTCAAGAAAATCTCTTTTGTAAGGAATCAGTTTTAGTACAAGAATGAAGCACATATGTTAAAATAAACACTATAATTCTTGAACGCAATGAGTGGAAAATTATCCAAATATAAAGTTTCCTCAGTTTTTACCTTATTCTACTGACATGCAGGTTAATGTCATTTCTAATATGGCTTCCATGAAATCATATACATGGGTCATAATTTTCAGCAGTCTGTTAAATTAATGCGTCTTTCTTTCATTTCTGTACATTAAAAAAAAAATTACCTTTCAAAGTTTAAATGTCTTGAAATGATTCCAGTTGTAGCCAGTTATCCTTCTCATCTCCACCGTCTGCAGCCTGAGTGTTATGCAGATATACTTATGTTACAGAGTCTGACCAATCACACCTGACTTCTCTATGAAAGGAAATGGGCACAGAGATGATGTCATAAGTCTATTTTCTTTAGAAACAGGAAGGCAACGTCTTCTAAGATCACATTTATTTTAAAACTCAGTTGTCACGAACCAACTTTTGTAAAATTGTATTCAGTAAATTTTTCCAGCACCAATTAACAAGAAATATCTTCTCTATGTTCTTTGTAAAAAGAAAGTTCACTTAAGCTTCAATCACTTGTTTTACTGGTTAAACTTAAATGCAACAGATTAAATCATCCATGTTTTGGACTCTGCTGTCATCTCTAACTTTAGAAAAGTAAAGCTGCAGTTATGAAACATTTCACATTAACTTAGATACACATATATGTAACAGGGAAAAGCCTGGAGATGCTGGTGCAGGATGTTCTGCATTGGTCTCTTCTGTTGTTGCTTCATCACCATGTTGATTCTTCCATCTTCCTTTATGTGGTGAAGCTGTTGGGTCTGACTCAAGATGTGTTTGATCAACTGTGGGCCACAGAGAGACTGGAGCTGCTCACTTTATGTTGGTCTCACTGAATCTTGCTCACCAGAAATAATTGCAAAAGTACTTTCAACTGAGTTATATTAAAAATAATAATAATCTCACCATTAAAACTTTATTTATTTATTTATTTTCACACAAACTAAAAGTTTTGTGATAGTCAGTGTTTTGATTTGGGTGTTTTGTTTCCTGTTTGTTCCTCTTTTTATTGCATTTCGTCAGAAATTGTCCTCCCTGATCGTTGCCTTCCTTCCTGTCCCGGTGTTTACTATCTGTCTGATCTGGACTCTAAACACGATTAATGTACAAATATCTGTACAAAATGATGAAAAATGCAGGAATGTCAGAGTTCTAATTGCTCTTGTCCTTCAGTACTTTGTGACAATCTTCCCAGCAGTCATTTGGTTTGTGTTCTTTGGAAATTTTAATCTACATAACTCACAAATTTACCCATCATTAAGCTCATGTGTCTATTTACCTTTCTTTCTTCACAGGTACTTTATGAACTTGCTCCTATTTGTGCTCATGTGTAAAGGTTTCATGAACAAGCTGCTAATGTGTCTTGGCTGCTGCAGGATTTAAAACAGGTCTGAAAATGACAACACCAGATCACCTCAGTGCAGCTTTCGACACTGTTGACCACGACATTTTACTGAATCGACTGGAGACTTGGGTCAGACTCTCCGGTCCAGTGCTCCACTGGTTTGAATCCTACATAAAGAACAGGGACTTCTTTGTTTCAATCGAAAACGTCTCATCAGAGAGGTCAAAGGTCACATGTGGGGTTCCCCAAGGTTCAATCCTAGGACCCCTCCTCTTTAATATTTATATGCTCCCACTGGCTCAGGTTATCACAGGAAATAAGATCAACTACCATAACTATGCAGATGATACACAGATCTACATCACAATGTCACCAGGTGACTCTGAACCCATTCAAAAACAGATCAATGTGCGGATGAGCCAAAACTTTCTCCAGCTGAACAGAAATAAAATGGAAGTAATTATCTTTGGACCTAAAGAGGAACGAACCAGAGTCAATGTGCAGCTTCAGTTATTACAACTACAAACCAGCAATCAGGCCCAAAACCTGGGAGTAGTGATGGACTCTGACCTGAACCTTCAGAGTCACATCAAAAGTCGGCTTTCTATCATCTGAAGAACATCTCCAGGATTAGAGGACTAATGTCTCAGCGAGATCTAGAGAAGCTCATCCATGTGTTTATCTTTAGCCGCATTGATTACTGCAACAGCGTCTTCACAGGTCTGACTAATAAATCAATCAAACAGCTGCAGCTGATCCAGAAGCTGCTGCTGCTGTTCTGACTAAAACCAGGATGATGGAGACATAACACCAGTTTTAAAGTCTCTACGCTGGCTCCCTGTAGCTCAAAGAATAGACCTTAAATATTGTTGTTAGTTTATAAATCACTGAATGGTTTAGCACCACAATACCTTAAAGATCTGCTAATGCCGCACCAACCGTCTAGACCCCTCAGATCTTCTGGTTCTGGTTCTGGTTCTGCTTTGCATCCCCAGAACCAGAACCAGTACCAAACCAGGAGAATCAGTATTCAGCTTCTACGCACCACAGATTTGGAACAAACATCTAGAGAACTGTAAAACAGATGAAACACTGAGTGTCTTTAAATCTCAACTTAAAACCCACTTGTTTAGAGTTGCTTATGGCTAAATTGCGGGTTTTAATGTTTAGGTTTGAGAATCATTGAAAGATGCAAAAACTCTGAGTTTTGAGAATCCTTGTATGATGTCACTCTGCTAAAACTCTGTTGAAGGAGACCCCATAAGGGCAAATCCTCACGTGGATCGATGTTTTAATGTTTTTATTTTTACTTTTAATAATGTTTTTATCTTTTTATCTTTTATAATCTTTTTCAAAATCTCTTTCTCAATCTTTATTCTGTTTTAATTTTTATTTTAATTATGTAAAGCACTTTGAAATTCCTTGCTCCTGAAATGTGCTACAAAAATAAAATTTGATTGATTGATTGATTAATATTTTTATACAAATTTAATACAAATTTTTGTATTAAAAGTATAGTCTAATATCAAATTTTAATAACTCTCACATTTTCTTATCTTAAAGTCCTAATCTTAAATTCTTAAAATGTATTTAAGCCCAGCCATCATATATAAACCTCACATTTTTATGCTTTTTTCATTCAGAGAAAGATATTCTGGCAGAGATGTCAAGAATATGAACAGAATTGATTTTTCTATACAGTACTAAACTGATGCTGATTAATAGTGAAATATCCTTACTTTTTGTAGATTGCTCCTAAATTAACAGAATCAGACAAATGTAAATAGGTTTAACAGTAAAACCATGTAGAGAAACTGTTGATGAGGTTAATTTCTGTTTTAGTGAATCTCTGGAATGCAGTTTTTACTTAATAGTAATATTTTTTGTTTGTTTTGTTTGCGTCGTTTAGTTTTATTTTTTAAACATGACTAGAATGGGACTAGTGATAGAAAAACCACTTGGCTGGAATCTCATGTATTTACATTTAAATATTAATACATATTGTCCCAGTTTTTAAAAACTGAACATAACTAGTTTAATGCTAATGATAAAATCTAGCAACTAAACTAACTACATAAGCTGCTGGAAGCGAAGAAATAAAACAATAGTTCATACATTATTATTTAATATTTTATTTTAATATAAGTTTGAAGTTCACATTTTTGCTTTGTAGCAAGAAAGTCGTAGATTCATACCTCAGCCTTTTAGCACAGAGCTGCATGTTTTCCCTCTGTTTCCTCACCGGGTCGTCTGGTTCACTCAGACAGACCAAAAACATGATTGTTGTGTTGACTGATCACTCAAAGAAGCATTAATCTATGAGTACTTTATATGTTGCAGAGAAAAAGTTTATTTCATAGGAGATAATAAGAACAGATCTGCTTCTCATCCTACTTTTAGATACAATGTTGTCTGAGAGTGAAGAGCTGCATAGACCCATAAACCCTTTCATATTAAGGACTTTGTATCTAAGAATAAGAATTTAAACTTGTGGCCTGGATTTAACAGGGAGCCAGTGAAGGAAAGCTAAAATTATAACAGAAATATAATTTATTTTTGATTGACATAAAAACTCCCATTGTAGCATTTTGGAAAGCAAAATGCATTTAACATTTTTCTGATTCCAGTGTTGAAGTAACAAATACTTGATCTTTTTCAGCGTCACAGTGGAACCGAATATCTTATTTTGCCTAGAAGTCACAGAGTCTTTGCAGCTCAAATCACATTCACAACACAGACAAACTGAAACAAACAGACTTCACAACAGTACAAGATTTATTTCTATGAAGCAAACAAAATCTATCAAACACATATTTTCTTACTTTTCATGCTAAGTTTAAAACAATTAAGCACATTGATATAAACTGATAATACTTGTGTAACTGAAATGATGTAGAGTCAGAAACTCTTGATGTGTTTCATCTGCTACAGCTGTGGCAGCTGAAACACATCAGCAGCTTGTCAACTAATCCTGCTCACATTATTATAAAAATTCATTATGCTGCTAAAAAATAGGACAACTTTATGTGACTGCAGATTGGTCATTTTATAGTCACTGGGTTAACGTGATGAAACATGAAACTCATGAATAAAGACCCTGATTGTTCACAAATTTATATTAAAAATCATTTTGAAAGTATTTCTACCTTATTTTAAATCAAGTTTAGTTTCATAGTCCCATTCAATAAGTTAGAATATTAATGAAAAGCTCATTTACTTCAGTAACTTTATCATTTTGTGTGCCACATTGTCGAATAAATATACACAGATGGATAATAACCTCTGCTGATTAGGAGGATTTTCTACTTACAGCTGAAAATACTTCATACTTAATACTATAATATTACATCAGGCCATGTCAAAATCCTTAGAGGCTTTTTTCCCTGGTTCTGGTAGGTTAGAAAATAAAAAGTCCTTAAAGTTTGAAATAATCCATTAAGGGATGAAATGGTGACAGTGCCCACAAAACTAGTTTTATTCAATAGCTTTTAAAAGAGTAAAAACTATCAAAGGCAAAAAATGCGGATGAGAAACCAAGAGAAGATTTTTCACAGTCAACAACCAACCTTTCCAACATTTCCAGAGGTAACAGATGAAAAAACTTTAAACAATTCAGATTCTGGGACAGATTAAAGGTCAAAATGTGTCCCACATATAACCTCCACAACCTGACATTTAAAACCATTACAGTGGTGCAGATTCACAGCTGTAAGAAATTCAAATTAAATTCCTTAAGTCTGACTTCAAGTAGCAGAAGAAATTAAAGAATGACTCTGTTACAAAATACCAATGAATATAATGGCTGTGAAATGAGCTACAATCATCAAAATATTTATAAACTAAATATAAAAATCCAGTTTACTTCACCTCAGCACACTTTTAATATGCTTCCAGATTTGTGGTGCATAGAAGCTGAATGCTGCTGGTTCTGGACAAGCAGAACCAGAACCAGGAGACCTGAGGAGTCTGTAGTGTTGGTACAATGGCAGCAGATCTTTAATGTATTGTGGTGCTAAACCGTTCAGTAATTTATAAACTAACAGTATTATAAAGTCTATTCTCTAAGTTACAGGGAGACAATGTAGGAACTTTAAAACTGGTGTGACGTCCTCCATCTTACTGGTTTTAGTCAAAACTGCAGCAGCAGCTTCTGGATCAGCTGCAGCTGAAGGGCTGATTTGATGTGCTGACCTGTGAAGATACTGTTGCATTGATCAATGTAATCTAAGGTAACCACAAGGTTGGGTTCCTCTAGATCTCGCATGTATTTTCATGCCAATAATTCCTTTCCCAATCAATTCCAATAATAAAGGAACATGGCAGACTAAAATAAGCTTCATGATGTTCATGGTTGTGTATGATTTTCAGATGGTGAATAGCCCAAAAATTAAACTAAAAATGCTTGGATAGAAAAAGTTGCTGTCGCCACACACAGATTATATTAAGTCATTTCCTGTTTCTGCACAATTCTGAGAAACTAAACAGAAGTTTTGTTGACCACAAGCAGAGATGGGTTTTTCATTTGAAAAAGATTGTTCACTCTAATAACACTACAGATAATGAAAACTAATAGTATATTAACATTGATATTAAAAATATATATATAAAATAGAAATGTTGGCAGAATTCAAATGCAACAACTTCAAGCCATCCACCTCCTGGGAAGGTTTGGAGGCTTTAAGGTTGTTTTTAATAAAGAAATCTCTAATCCAATTGAATATTTCTGTTATGTATAATCAACATTTAAGTTAAATCCCTGCTGTATTTAATGTCTGGTTTGTTACAATAGGAAACACTGTATGCGGTTCAGAATCAATTGCATAACAGAAAAGCTAAATTGTACACAACTGAATAAATAAAGTTTTACTGTTTTCAAAATTTTTGGTTGAAAGAAACTTTTTCACGAGAAATTCAGACATTTTCTAAGTTTCTACCTGGTTAAACTGACAAATGAGAGTCAAACAGGTTGTAATTTCTTCAGTTGTGTTCTGGTTTTCAAAGGATAATGAAAAATTCAAAATATGTCATCTGAAATTATTCTCTCTTGCAAATTATCTATAGGAATTACTTACGATGTAAAAATATGTTTGTGCTTCAGTGGCACCTAAACAGCTTCAGTATGTTGAGGTGACATGTTGTCATCATCAGTGCTGCTGATCTCCTGATTCTTAGAAGTTACACAGAAACACAATGAGATCAAAACTCTGTCAACTGCACTTTTCCTGAGAAAAACACACATAGCTGAGTCTGCAAGAGGACTGAGATAAATACCAATTGTAACGCCAGTAAAGAAGGGAAAGTTTTCAAACGGTTTTTCCAATAGAAAATACATCATGTTGGGGATGAAAAGTAGAATATATGTTAGCAAAACCACAACCAGAATTGAAACAATGCGACGTTTTTCCTCAGCAGAGACACTGCGAGCTCCAGACAGAGCTTTAATGGTCCCAACCAGGCAGAAGATGAACAAGAGAAGAGGGAGGAGGAGAGAAGCAGCCTGGATGATTTTTACAATATGAAATTCCAAAAGCAGATACATGCCAATGGTATTAAGAAAAGAATGGATCCAGACTGTGACACAGACCAACACAGATATCTTGATGTTTCTTCTAAATCTGTACCACAGCGGCTTGGCAATGACCAGATACCTGGAATAAAAGATACATGCATTCAGACATTACTGATGTAATGGTGGCAGAAAGAAACAATAATATATAAGTAAACAGACATTTACCTTTCTACAGAGATACACATCATGAAGCCAATACTGGCTGAAATGCTAACGTCAAAGGCAATAAGAGAGAAAAAATGAGGTTCGGTTGAAATCAAAGGAACTCTGCTGCAGTACTGGATGATATCAGAAATCAGAAGGTTCAAGATGTAAACTGGAGCAACTTGATCCTCTTTCACCTGCAGGGGAAACAAAATGAAAAGTGAACAACAGCTTAAGATTTCATCCCAACGTCTTGGAACTATCAGATGATTCTGCTTCCACAAATATAGCACACACTGTGTGATGTCCTTATGATCAACCGTTCCTTAGATCCAGGTTCAGAGAAAATATTATATTAAAAAAACTGAAAACCACAACAAACATACAGCTAGATCTTAGCTAACAAGTACTGACCTTTGATACAACAGCAAAGATGGCCACCAGAGTCAGAGGAAATCCAGAACAAAGGGTGATCAAATTTGCCCAGTTCAAGATTTGAAAATATACTTCGTTCTCTTCATAAAAACTCTTATTGGTACTGTTAGATACATTACTGTAGCTGAAGATGCTCTGATTGAAGTTTTCTTTCCCCGAGGTTGTGATGAGGAGGGAATCTTCCATTCTTCAATATCAAATCTGCACGAGCAAAACAATCAATAATGGAGACTTTATTTTTCTCTTAGCTTAGTTCAGTGGTTTCCAAACATTTTCTGGACCCCCCTATGGGTTACAAATGGCTGTCTGGTTGAACTGAACGAGGTGTGGGAGGGGGGAGAGAGGATTCTTAGAGACTCCCTGTTCCTGCCTCTGGGCGGGGGAGGTCGAGGGGGGGGGGTCTACTTTTTTGGGAGCAAAATGAAAGTACGCAGCTGAGCATAGACAACATTAGTAGCCACTTGTTAAGATGTATTGATATTAACTAGCTTAGCGGTTCTCAACGTGGGCGGTACTTCCCCCCCAGGTGGCGTTCAGAGGACGGCAGGGGGCGCTGGGGGACATTTTTAAAAAAGTGGGCGCTGGGATGCCTTTGGGGGGCGTTTGGTCGAAGGTAAACTTTATTGTTAATAATAAAATAATGGTCAGTGCAAAGTAGCCTGCAAATGTCTTGGTGTGGGCAGTGGTGCAACTACACATTTTTCAGGTGGATGCAAAAACATAAATCGGCGCAAGTGAAGTTGCAATGCAGCAGCTGGTCTCCTTCACTGCCACACAGGTGTAAACCCAGCGCGAACGTCGTAGCGCTCATGTTGCATTTAAAGGTGGCTTGGAAAAACATGTTACCACATGTTAACAATGAATCAAACAGTTTTAACTGCTGATAAAAGTGTCAAAGGACACCGATATGGGAAGTGTGGAAGCCCCTACTGTATTAAATTGATATAGCAATAATAGAGAGTTGGCCGTTCTAAGGTAAAAACTCAACGCATACAGCGTTCAGGTTTTTTTCAGGTTTTTTTCAGGTTTTTTTCATCCAGACGTGTCCCCCCTGCAATGGCATGGCGCCCCCTCCATGGGGTGCGCCCCAATTTTTGGGAACCTCTGGCTTAGTTCAAAAACGTAACATTAAATTTCTATCTATGGGGGAATCCAAGAAAAGCTCTTTTGGAAGGAATCAGGTTTAGTACAAAAATAAAGCACATATGTTAAAAATAAACACTATAATTCTTGAAAGCAATGAGTGGAAAATGATCCAAATGTAAAGTTTCCTCAGTTTCTACCTTATTCATGCTGGCATGCAGGTAATTCTTATTTCTAATATGGCTTCCATGAAATAAAACACATGGGTCATAATATTCAGCAGTGTGTTAAATTAATGTCTTTCTTTCATTTCTGTACATTGAAAGAAAAAATATTTACCTTTCAAAGTTTAAATGTCTTGAAATGATTCCAGTTGTAGCCAGTTATCCTTCTCATCTCCACCGTCTGCAGCCTGAGTGTTATGCAGATATACTTATGTTACAGAGTCTGACCAATCACACCTGACTTCTCTATGAAAGGAAATGGGCACAGAGATGATGTCATAAGTCTATTTTCTTTAGAAACAGGAAGGCAACGTCTTCTAAGATCACATTTATTTTAAAACTCAGTTGTCACGAACCAACTTGTGTAAAATTGTATTCACTTAATTTTTCAGGCACCAATTAACAAGAAATATCTTCTCTATGTTCTTTGTAAAAAGAAAGTTCACTTAAGCTTCAATCACTTATTTTACCTGTTAAACTTAAATGTAACAGTTTAAATCATTTATGTTTTGGACTCTGCTGTCATCTCTAACTTTAGAAAAGGAAACTGCAGTCATGAAACATTTCACATTAACTTAGATACACATGAATGTAACAGGGAAAAGCCTGGAGATGCTGGTGCAGGATGTTCTGCATTGGTCTCTTTGTCATGATGTGGTGGTGGTTGTTGGTGAAGAGAAACGCTGGAACCCAGGTTGTGATGAATATGATGAATTTATTGTAAGAAGTCAAAGTCCAGGACAGGCAGCACGGCAGTTAATTAGCACACAGCTAATACTGGTAGCAACTGATCACAATAGGACTGAATCATGTAACCTCAGGACTTCACAGTTGCACTGAGGAAACAGACAGACTGACTAACAGACAAACAGAATGACGATGATCTGACCAGGAACAGAGACAACCGGGGAGACTAAATACACAAGAGGTAATCAAGAGAACGAGACACAGCTGGGAAACAATTAACGGGGAAGACAGAGACAGGACTGACAGGGAACAGGACTACACAGAAAACTCAAAAACAAATACACAAAACCACGGATCACGACACTCTTCTGTTGTTGCTTCATCACCATGTTGATTCTTCCATCTTCCTTTATGTGGTGAAGCTGTTGGCTCTGACTCAAGATGTGTTTGATCAACTGTGGGCCACAGAGAGACTGGAGCTGCTCGCTTTATGTTGGTCTCACTGAATCTTGCTCACCAGAAACAATTGCAAAAGTAATTTCAACTGATTTATATTAAAAATAATAATAATCTCACCATTAAAACTTTATTTATTTTCCTCCTGTTATTTAATATTGCAGCAGTGCATAACTTCTCTCTACTTCTCTCTCATGTGTTCAAACTTCTTACGTTTGAACACATGAGTTAAAAAAATAAATAATACATAAAAACAAAGGACAAAATTGGAGCTGGGATGTTGGAAATGTGTCAACATGCATTAAATTATGTATAAAAAGGAGAACTGTGACAGAATGACATCATAAACTGTAAAATTTCATGCAACCATTATGTCCAGTTTGACTTGACCAAATACCACAGCTCACATAATTGCAGCACTGCAGAATCTGGATCAGGAGAAACTAATAGCAGAAGTTAACTGTCATTCATGCAGGTAGTATTGGGAGCTGTGTGGCAAATATTTGTTCTATAATGGGCAAATAAAATCTAAATGGACAGTACGTGCAGTTCTAAAAAACAAACTATAAAGCCAGTTTTGGTGCTTTGCAAAGCTTCTGTTCCCATGATGCAATGCATCAGAAAAACCATGTTAAAAATCAAAACAAAAGATAATTTTCCCTTTCTTTGGTGCATTTACCCATTTCTTTAAGATTTCTTTCCAGAGTACGAACATTCTGTGTTTAAATCATCAGACATCCTCACCTGGAAGACCCAACTGAGGATGATCTATGCCCTGCTTGTGTCCAAATTAATTCATTATTACAATAGTAATACAAAATTATATGAAAGCTACAACAAAAATTCCAGAAAAGTTGGAACGTCTGTAACTTACAAGCTAAATCAGCCAGAACCCAAAAGGCAGCCAAGACCAGAATTCAGTAAACAAAAGTTTATTAGTAATAAGGGGGGAAGGGAGGCGTCCACAGGGTGAGGTCACAACGGTGAGTCAGGAATGGAGGGACCACAGGGGTTGGAAGCCACCTTGGGGAGGGCTAAGGTGGACGGGCAGGGGGGCCGCAGGGGCTCAGGGGGCAACCAGACGACAGGGACAAAATCCACAAACCAGAGACTTAGTCGTTGACACAATCCAGGGTCTCAGGCAATGAAAATCCAATGGGCAGAAGGCTGAAGGTCAGAGGCAGGCAGGGGTCGGCAACACGAGGTCAGAAATCTTCAGACGGCCGAGGGAGAAGGAAAAAAGCTGTGGTCAAAAAACAGGCAGGATCAGAAAACATGGAACAAGGCTTGAAAGCTGTGACTGTGGCAACAGACGATCTGCACTGAGCTGCTGACGAGCAGCTGGTTAAATAGGGAGCAGCACAGGGCAGGTGAGGGTAAGGAGTCATCAGCACAGTCAGGGTAGAGCTGAAGGGCTGGAATCATGACAACGTCTTTTTAAAGTTGAACAAAATTAAAAATCTTCAAATATTCATCCATTTTCTTTACACCCTTGTCCCTTAGTGGGGTTGGGAGGTGCTAGTGCCTCTCCAGCTAATGTTCTGGGTGAGAGGCAGGGTGACCCTGGACAGGTGGCCAGTCTTTCTCAGGGCAACACAGAAACACACAGGACAAACAACCATGAACACACACTTACACATCTAAGGGCAATATGGAGAGACCAATTAACCTGACAGTCATGTTTTTGGACTGTGGGAGGAAACCAGAGTACCTGAAGAAAACCCACCATGCACAGGCAGAACATGGAGACTCCATGCAGAAAGACCGAGGCTGGGAAACGAACCCAGAACCTTCTTGCTGCAAGGCAACAGCTCTACTAACTGAGCCACTGTGCAGCCTTACCATATTCATATATCCATTCTTTCCATGGAAAAATAAAACTGCTCACATTATAATAAAAAGTTATTATGATGCTTAAAAATAAGACAACTTTATGTGCCAGCAGATTAGTCATTTTACAGTCACTGGGTTAACATGAGATGAAACATGAGGTAATAAAAACTCATGAAGCTCATGAATAAAGATCCAGATTGTTCTAAATTTTATATAAAAAATCACTTTGAAATTATTTATCAAGTTTAGTTTTATAGATCCATTTAATAAGTTAGAATATTATTGAAAGCTTCATTTACTTCAGTAACTTTATCACTTTGTGTAACACTTTGTCGATTAAATCTACACAGACGGATAATAACCTCTGCTGATTCAAATGCAATAACTTTAAGGGATCTCACCTCCTGAGAGGATTTGAAGTCATGTTTTTTTTATTTCCCTTTTTCTATTGATTTAAAGAACTCCCTTGTCTTAAGCATTTTTCTACAAATTGAACATTTCAATAAAATCCCACTGATTTTACGTGTCTGCTTTGTTTCATGTGGATGCATGTGATTCAGAAATAATACAATTATTAATCCAGAGCAAAAACTAGAGTCACACTGTTTTCAGCATTTTCTGATGACAGAAACTTTAAAAAAAAACTGTTTATGTAACACCTTCTTTTGTACCTTCTTTTTAAATTTAATGTGTGAAATAAACAAAGGTCTATGACAGTTTACTTAAAAATGTTTGAGACACAGAAGTTAATATGAATCTGAAAATCAAACAGCTTGGAAATAAAGACAGCACCCAAATTTATGTAGTTAATAGATTTTAGTTCCACAAATATAACATGAGTTGCTTCTGTCCTGCTGTATTCCTGGCATGTGTTTTTATTTGCTTGATGACAGATAATGTCCACTCAACAGGACAGATAAAATTCATGACCAGAGCTGGAGATTAACTCTGGTTTCCCCAAATGTTCTCCGAAGCACCACAGCCTGGAAGAGCCTGGTGGTTCTGCTGAGAGGTGAAGCTCAGCCCAGTCAACATGTGGATCCAGGGTGAGAATATTCTTGGCAGATGAAAGCAGGACTTCATTCAATCCGATCATCATCAGGCCCTCGGTGGAGAAAAGAGCCTGCAGACGTTTTATAGGTTGGCCAGATGAGGCCATTAAAATTTTAAGGTGGCAAAACAAAACAAAAACATGATCTAACTATGTCTTCCTATAGCTGATTACTAAGGGATATCAAGATAAAGAAATATGTTTAAGTCACACAAAATAATTCAGCCATCTGATCTCTAAACTATTAACTACGTTTTCAAATACAACCAGTTTAGCACTTTATTTATTGCAATTAGCATTTAAGTTCATGTTGCATTTGAACACAGCTATGCTGCTTTTGAAGCAAAAGCTCTGCTGTTGAGTTGCAAAATGATTGCAGCTTCAACCACAGAAACACTTGAGGCTATTTTCACATTTGTGTCTGACACCAAGAAGTAGAAACATGAACCTCTTTACTGGCACAAATGTGGCTTCGCAACTACCTGTCACAAAACTCACCACACTGATTCCCTTTAAGAACAGACGTAATCCATTTTGGGGCAGAAAACTGTGTGAAACTGACTTTCAGATGTATAATGTGTCCAGTGAGGGCTGGTGCTGTTAATTATCTCGTCCACTCATTCCTGAAATCAGCAAGACTTAAGATTTATCAGCTGGAGAACAAAGCAGAAAGATGTCTGTGGACAAGGAAACATTCATACGTTGTAGTTCGGGAAAATGTATAAATTCGGTAAATAACGACGCTAATGTGAAGTTAAAGCAACATTAAAGTCCCACTATTTACCGAATCACATTTTATGACAACAGTCTTCATGACAACATTCATAAAGATTTCTTCATTTTCATGGCAGATGTTATGTCATGTCATGACGGTATCATGTCAGTTTCATCCTCCCAAAGGCAACACAATCTGATTAACAAGAGAAAATCCACTAATAAATGATTTATTTTAACTTTTTATGTGGAAGCTTAGATATAAATGACCCTTAATGTGTTTTTAACATTTTATCAAGCTAACATAATTTCATAGCCAAAACTTACTTTCCTGCTGGTTTTAGTTTGTATTTTGAATATCTTTCTGTGAGTTTATTCCAGCTTAGATCTTGACTTTTTGATTTTTGTTCATTTTTAAGTATATTAATAGGGTTAAGCATTCTAACTTTGGTTAACTTTGGTCATTAATCACTTTATGTTTAATCAGCTCTTTTCCTAAGCCTCCCTGTTTTCTCCCTTCACACCAATTTATACAGGAGAACCTTTTCAAGAGAAGTATTTCCTTTTTACATGATGTCCGGTAACATGATTTATCAACCAAGGAAGTTTATTTTCTGTGACACAGACTGAATATTTACTGACATTTCAAATTTGACAATGACTTGTGGACAAAATAAGGCAAGAAGCAATTTTATACACAGTTCACTTTGACTTTAGTTATACAGCACTTTAAAATGGAAGTCAACACAGAGATGAACAAACACTGATGACAACAAATCCAGATGAGAGTTTGACTTACATGGAGTGATGTAATTTTGTCAAAGTCAGTTTAACAGGAGCAGAAAAATATGGTATGAAATAGTAAAATATGGACAGAAAGGTTTGAATTGATGAATCAAAAGCAGCATGTCAAAAAATGAACATATTTCAGGTAGAAGTTCTTTCCATATAAACTACGACTGCAGAGTCCAGATCGGCTGAAGATTCTTTTGAAGTGAACAATTGATGCAGCAGTGGCTGGTTGTTCAACTCTAAAATATGTAAATCCACACAGCAGCTTCTCTGGATCCTATAGATGCTCCTGGTTTTTCAGATCCACATGTGAAAGAAAGCATTTTTAATTTTGCCTAAAATATCCCAGCATTTTTGAAACCATGAAGAATGTACATGGTTTTGCTAACATCTAACATTTAAAAAGTCTGAAATATATGTAATTCTAAAGTTAGCGGTGTAGCAATAGCAAACTGCAATACACATGTGAAACCTAAAACTGAAACGTGAGATTTATGGTGAAACTGAAAACAAATTAAACAGCATTTTATCATGAACAGATTTGAAACACAAAATATTTTTAACAAAGTTATTTACCTGAAATTGCTAAAATCTTGTTACCGACTGAGAAACGTTCTCAGTCGGTAACAGGCTGAAAAAGGACATTTATGCTACCTGCTCTGTCGAAACACCTGGGCTGACTGTACTAGTGTTGCCCATCTGTTGCTCATCATGCATTTTGCAACAACAAATTGAGATCAGAAGCTTGTCTATGGCACTTTTCCTCAGGAAAAGATACATAGTCAAGTCAGCAAGAGGACTAAAAGTCTGCAATATGAATGTTATATTGCTAAAAACATCCATATATCTGATTTCTCTGACCAAAAACCAAATGATACTGGGAAAGAATAAAACTGTGTAAGTAAGAAGCACTACAACCAGGATAGCCAAAATTCTCCGTTTTTCATCAGCAGACACTCTGTGGGCTGCAGACAAGGCTTTAATGGTCCCAACCAGGAAGAACGTTAACAGAGGCAACGGCAGGAGGAAGAAGACGGCACAGAAGAATCCTATGACCTGAAAGCCCAACTTTAATAAAATAGCAAGGATGAAAAACATAGGAAGCATCCAGATGACAACGCACACCACCAGAGATGTCTTGATGTTTCGCCTGAAGCGATACCATAATGGTCGCGCAACGGCTAAATACCTGCAGGAAAGGAAATAAATATTAGACATTTCTGATGAATGTCAGATTTATAAAGTATTGCATCTGAAAAATCAGACAAGTATTATCAGATAGTTACCTTTCCAAAGAGATACACACCATGAATCCTATGCTGACCATCAAACCATAAAAGTAGGTGTAATGGACGATAACATTACCATTGACTAAGTTCTCTGCAATCATGCAGCAGAGCTGAATTAGATCCGAAAGAAGAAGGTTGATGATGTAGACTGGAGTGACATGATCTTTTTTTATCTGCAGGAAAATATAAATATGTTCAGGGATGTTTCTTGTAAACGTGACAGAGTTCAGATTGGGCCTAAAATAATCCATCCTGACCCGGAATGAGCACATCCACATTCTGCCTGAGGCCCAAATTAAAACAGACATATTAAGATTTTACTGCTTTTGTTTTTAAGTGAACAGAGAAACTTCCTGTTTTAAATTTTGTTTGACATTTCCCAGTTCCAGCTTGTCCTGTGTTCTAACGGCAGGGTGAGCAGGTGCCAATCATCTGGGATATGAGATTATCATAACGTCATATTGTGCCTTCACATAGCCGACTAACAAGGAAACAATTCTGGCCCAGTCCAGACCCAGGCCAGGAATCTAAACTGTAAAATACATTTTAATCTGACAAACACCCATAATCAGGGCTGCTCTCTGAACTAAATTTCTTTTATCATTCACTCACCAGGAGATAAACTGCAAAGATGGCAATTACAGTCAAAGGAAGTCCAATGCTTGCAACTATCAGCTGCCCCACATGTGCATAAAGAGTAACATTGAAGTTGTGATTACGCATGTTGGATTCCTGAAAGCTCTCGTTGTACATGTCACGTTTGTCTAATGAGGAGGCGTCTTGGTGGGAAACCTGTTTTTGGAGAAAAGCCATTGGAAAATAATCAAGTTATAATCAATTTTCCATTGACAACAGGAGAAGACAGAACTTAACAAAGAACTTCACAAATAGAGCAGAGTAGTAAATTATGTGGACTTACAAAGGAACAAATCAACAAATCTAATCCTCCAACATGGACATCCTACACATTGTCTTATGAAAACAGCACTTTTTATCTTAAATTGCTTCCTGCAATAATGTTACATTTTAAAGGACTGCTGCTCAAAGCCTAAATGGTAAATGAGCTGTACCTGGGTAATAACCCAAAGTAAATGCTTCACATTCAATCATTCACACGCTGATGATGACAAGTTAATACTTTGTATCCACAGCTGCCGTTGGTCAGTGTGTCAGAGGTTTGGCTGCCCTGCCACAGTTCACTGGGCCTCTGAAGTGTCAGCAGGTGAAATGGTTTGCCTAAAGTTTCTCAGAGATGGTTGGAGCAAGACTCGAACCAGGAGTCCATCACTGCCAGGGTGAACTCCTAGCACCAGGGCCGCCCCAAGCCTCCATGGGTCCTAAGCCAAATTTGGTTTTATGGTCCTTTATTTCTGCTATTAATGTGGATTGCTGCCATTACCGGTCAGATGATTAGATCATTTGTGTGCCTGGTATACAGTCATTGTATCTCTGACAGAGCTATTTACATTATATCCTATCTGCATACATTTATTAGCAAGCCGACTTTTCTGCTCCAATTTCCTGAATTTTGGGAACATATTGCCAGCTACAGCTTAGAGGAGCTCATTGATATATTAATGCCATGTAGCCTGATCCAATGACATCTTGCTAGACAATGTAAAACATTGAGTTTTAATTATTGTTATCAAATGATATGAAGCCAAGAAACCCTCAGAAATATGTTGGGTCAACCAGGAGAATCAACTCATTTAAAGCTAAAGCTCAGTTTCACACAAATAAAAACATCCCAGTATAAATGTTTGGCTGTCGAACTGGAGTATTCACAACTTTATAGTGAAATTGTGTGTTTATGTTAATATATTCAAATTGAAATCATTATTAGAAAACATTCAGTCCCAGTTAGGGGGCCACCTGGTGGCCTCAGCAGCCGCTTAGTTTGCTAATGATTTGTGCCGTTCCTACCTACCACCATGGAGGACAAACGTTTCTGGCTTCCATTGATGAGGGATTTTTCTATAATCACACTGAAGTCAGGATTTGTTTTGACAAAGTTGAGTTTCCTTGTTGGACATTTCAGAAAGCAGAATCAAGAAGCTGTGAGCCGAAAACAGATACTCTGAGTAGACCTGCTCTGCTCTGTGATACTCAGGAAAGCAGATAAAACATCAAGTCTCAAAATGTGATACCCACTACATTATTCTTTTCACTGAAACCTGGTATTGTTATGATTATCTACAACTCCTATAGGTCTGTGACTGCAGATCGCCACCAAACTGTACAGCAGGTTTCAGACGGCAAGCTACTCAAAAATGTCTCCCATCAGACAGTGTCAGGGCTCCTATCTAAAAATCTACATCTTAAAATAAAATGCGAGTAAAAATAAGCTTCATAAAACAGAAGAGAAGAATTTTACACAACCTGCCCAGAATGAAACTCCAGTGTGACAAGCAGAGACAAACATCTCTCTGTTTATGAGGAAAATCTTTTACACTTTTGCATCGACCCGCAGATAGTAAACATTATGATGGAAACCTCTGCTGTACAGGATCGGTTAAATGCTACAGTAAGATTCTTGACAAGATGCTGCAGAAATAAAAATTAAGTGCAGCACGAAGGATTTGTCCTTATTGTGTCAGCTGAGCTGTGTCTGGGCTGTAATTTTATTTAAATAGATCATTGACTGTGGCAAAAAAAACATTGTGACCTTATGCTGGGTCAGTGAAAAAGTACGACAGACTCAGAGTTTGTTGAAACAACCCTGTTAGCAACCAAGAGTATGTTCCAGCTTTAACTTGACTCGAGGTAATGGCTACCTAGTTTTCTGAAAACAGAAAATTATACATATATGTACTACAATGCTTATTCTGAGTTTTCAATAATGCTGCTTTCTAAAATAATCCCCTGTTCTGAAACTGAAAACCCTGAGTAACTCACAGCATCGGTTTTCTACTCGGAGCTTGTCAACATGGTTTTCTGAAACAAGGTCTTGTTTTTCTCATCTAACAGGAAATCTGTCCTGGGAGGTTAAATAAATAGACCGACACCACAAAGCATAATTTATAACTCAAACCTGCATGAAGAAACAATTGCATCATTACCAATAAAAGCCGATTAGATAAATGTTCAGAAAACAAACTGACCTTTAGATGAGTACAGAGTCATATAGTCTGATGAACCACAGGAACCATTGAAACTGTGAGGTGATGCAGTGAAAACACGTCAGTTTTATTGGTCAAGCAACGCACAACAAACCAAACAAAGGCGTTTGTGGGTTTATCAGTGTGAGAATGTGGAGCTTATTATTTTTACACTGCAGAGTTCCAGTAATGAGATCCACTTCCTGTGTTTCACAGTACCACCTCATTTCTATTCATGCAGTGTTGGTGAAGAGTTTATGTTAAACTCAGTAACTCTGTGTGTATTAGTGATTGAATTTTCATAGTTTGCATTTTACATAGTGTGCATGTTGGCTGTGGTTCTGTTGCAATGTACTCTGAAACGCTAAGCTAGCTAGTTTGGGTGCAGAGTGGTGAAAGATATAACATGTTTTCAGACAACAAAAAACAGGCAAGTAAAGGCAGTGATGAGTGGATGTTTAACTTTGATCAAATGTTAGTGGCATCAGCTGATACTAAAGTCCATGTACAGCTAGACATGCTAAATGTTAACTTGAGAAATTTATCTGTGTTGGCTTATATTTTTCAGACATCTTAATTGTTCCCACAGTTTTTCTCAAAAGTTGCACTTTCAGTTGACTCCATGTTGCTATTTTCCCCTCTAGCACCGACTGCTGGTTAGGATTCCCACCTGAATTATTTCTCGTCTTGTAGTGTAAGGTAAGGTAATTTTATTTAGCACATTTTCTGTAGCCAGGCAGTTCAAAATGATTTCCATGGACCAGATGTAACTTAAGATGCCTTAAGATGAGCCGTCATAGCCGACATAACACAATGTAAACCTCTCAACCAGATAGTTGATCAGAAAAACCTGCTGCCATTTTGATCCAACACCAGGTTGTAGTCCTCATCTCCTGCATGGTCGTCAATTGGCATTTTGTTCAGTGCTGAATGCATAATGCTTCACACAAGCTGTAAAGAAAACTTAAAGAATTTAAATTCATCAAAAAACAACTTAATGGCTTTCAGCTGTCAGGATAAGTTTAGGTTCCTCTGTTAGATTAGGCACAACCACAAGGGGGAGCCATTTGCACTATATGAACCACAGTGACTGTTAAGATTTTCCCTGTTTGTTTGGTGGTGATGAAGTGAACCTGATCTTATCATGACCAGAACAAAGTTTAACTAATGTTGATTTTTTATTTTCTGAGTTATGTGTGACAATGCTCTTCAAAGTTCAATACACAGGAAAGAAATGCTATCAAGCTCAATGTACAACTTAAAATATGTTTTTTAATAGATCTGTTATTTTTAATTTGCAGGAATATGAGTGATCTGTAATTATATATTTGAAGCATTTAATCTAAAAATTGTTTACAGTCGGCCTTCTGTCATCTGCAAAACATTTCCAGCATTAGAGGACTGATGTCTCTAAGTGTTTTGAGATTAAATTTTCGTTTTGAAACACTTGAATACTTTATAATGTTTTTCTCTACTACCAAGAAGTTATTAACATGTGTCCAGTCAGAAAGGACAAATATAATCATGTCAGGTTATATAAAAGCTTTACTACAACCTAAAGTCCAGAAAAGGTGGGACTTTTACAAAAGTGTAATCAAATTTTAAAAGTTTCAAATATCATTATATTCAGACATCAGCTGATATTTAATTCACCATCGACGTAACTACACATTAGAAACAGAAGACAATTATGAAAGAAAATGAATAAAAATGCCCTCATGTACCAAAAATATCAGGTCTACACATTTCTTCACAAATAGCTCTTTAAAAGACAACTAATATTCTTGCTCATATCTTAATAGTTACAGGCCCAGTTTCCCCACATCATTCCTCTAAAATGGTGGGGTTAAAGGTCATGTCAAGGATGAGCATCGGTGACCAGTTATTATTTGGGCAGCAGTATCACTGGCAGAAAAAGTAGAATATATGTAAGCAAAACCACAACCAGGACTGAAAAGATTCGATGTTTCTCATCAGCAGCGACACTGCGAGTTTCAGACAGAACTTTAATGGTCCCAACCAGGCAGAAGATGAACAAGGGAAGAGTGAGGAGGAGAAACACACCCAATATGACTCCACTGGTCTTTAGCTCCAGGGGAAGATAAACCCCTAAGATAAAAACCACAGAAAGGATCCAGACTGCAATGCAGAAAAACACTGAAAGGAAATAAAACCAGAACCCAAATTTATGCAGTTAATAGATTTTACTTCCACTGCTTCTGTCCTGCTGTATTCCTGGCATGTGTTTTTATTTGCTTGATGACAGAGAATGTCCACTCAACAGGACAGAGGAAAATTCATGACCAGAGCTGGAGATCAACTCTGGTTTCCCCAAATGTTCTCAGAAGCACCACAGCCTGGAAGAGCCTGGTGGTTAGGATGGTCAGTCCTGCTGTGGCTGGACGTCACCTTTCAGTCAACAACTCAAACTGACAGACGCTCTGTTACTCCAACACAGAACAGGCATTTCCAGCAATACGATTTACAGTGTTAATCACATCAGTATGAATTTATCATGTTTATGAGCCATTAGTACAGCAAATACTCACTTTGAGTGGTTTATAATTCACATTTTATTGGTAATGGTCCTGCCTTTTTCAAAGTAATGAATAGATTAGTAATAATATCTTGACTTATTACGTAAAAGAACATTTGGCTTGACAGTGTAGTAATTGTGTACTGACCATTGATAAAACAGCAAATATGGTCAGCAGAGTCAAAGGAAGGCCGACACAAACAGTGATCCAATCCACCACATCCAAAAAAATCATCATAACAGTTATTGTTGTTAAACGCATCGCTGTTGTTGGAGATGCTCTGATTGACGCTTTGGTTCCATGAGGCGCTGCTGACCACAATATTCTCCATCCTTCAATGTCAAACCTGCATGAGCAAAACAATGAATAATAGAGACTTTATTTTCCTTTAACAACACTTAGGATCTATGCTAAGACCAGGAAGAAATCAATACCTATAGAGATTGTTTTGTAGAGTATATGCATTGTTTATGTTTTTACTGAAACACAAATAGGTTTATGTAGTTGCCTGATTCTCTGTTATAGATTGTTGTTCTGTGATTCTCCATAGAAAAATATCCACATTTGAAGCAAGTTGATAGTTTCTACATGGAACATAATGTAAATATTATATTTGACCTGTTTTATCATTGAATTGAACATATGGAATATATTTTTCTCAGCATCATTAGATTGAATGTCTTTTCCTAATTTCTGTGCATGACATAAAAAATATATTTACCTTTTCAAAGTTTGTAGGTCCTGAAATAATTTGTTCTCAACCATTTATCCTTCTCTGCAGCCGATACAGACTGTTTGCATGCTACACTAATACAGGCTGGCCGATGACATCTGACTCTGCAAAGATAAGCTGATTATCTTTAACAGCAAGGAGAAAGGAATGTTGCAGTTTTCAAAAACACAACTTTTAACTAAATTCATTTCAGTCATATGATGCCAACAAATATCGTCTCAGTGCTCCTTCAATGTACATTTAACCTTTAAGCACATTTTACCTCTTTATATTAAACCCAACAGTTTAAGTCATGCATGTTATGAGACACTCAGCGCTTCTCTGCATCTCTAACTTCAATAAACGTTAAAGAAGCAAAGCTGCAGTCATGGAAACATTTCACATGAACAGAAACAGATGCATGCAGCAGAGACCAGTCTGGACATGCTTGGCGCAGGATGCACTGCATTTCTCTCTTCTGCTAAAACATCTTCAGCCATGTTGGTTCTTTGTGTGGAGTGTGACTCTAAAATAAGTGTTAGCAGAGGATGACAATGTTTCAACCTACTGAACTTAATATAATTCATGTAAAACTCATTGAAAATAACTCTTAAGATTAAAACTTCTTTTTTCTCTTCCTCCTTCTTAGTCCTTTGCACAAGTGAAAGAGATGTGGTCAGATGAAGTGGGTTGTGTCAAACAGAGAGGAAGTGAAGGGAGACTTGCTTCACAAAAATGCACTTCCAGCTTCTGTAAAATGATTCCCATAAAGCATCTGTCTCATCTTAGCTACTTTGAGGTTTTACATGGCTGCATCGTTTTATATGATAAGCAATATAATTTTCTAAATATGTTTAAGCTCAGTTTATGTTTGTTAATGAGGTTCTGTCTCTTTCAGATGTTTAAAGTACAACATTATCACATCTCAGATGACATTAATATTTACCTACATGTAATATTCTGGTTAACAAAAGCAAAATAAGGTTTTTCTCTTTTCTGTGACAAAAAATGAATGTCACAATAAACTTCATTTGTAGAAACAATCTGGATAAAACAAGGCAACAATTTAATTCAAGATTAATTGGGCAGCATTTTAAAATGGAAGTGAAGCTCAAACAATATAAATGACCAAAACCAGGAGCTGAACACTGATAGCAATGCCTTTGCTCTGCCTTGCATTAAAAAGGTTTCAACATTAAACACATCAACTAACTTGTGCATCAATCAAACTAACCAACAGACAACAAACTTAAAATGATAAACAATGTTGTTCAAGTCAATAATCTAATAAATAGATAATTTACCTTTTGTTTGGCTAAATTTCAGAAATACTTTCCAGAGAACCGACATCCAACTGGCCAGTTGAAAAGGAATCGGCTGTTTTGCGAGCTTCAAATTAGGCTTTTTTTCTGTAGCACTTAGAAGAGCTGGTTAGAGAAACGTCATTAAATTAAAGCTTTGAAAAGGATCTTAGCACTTAATGCACTGGCTTTAATGCATCCTTCACGAAAAAACTCAGCATTGAGGAAATCTTATGAATAAATGATGTTTCCTGTAGTAAAGTGCGTTGTCAAGTCTAATCAAATTAAAGTTCATTTATATAACACATTCACAGCAGCATCAGCCGACGATGTGAAAAAGTATTCAACCCCCCGAATCAAAACTCTGGAGCCAAAATCCATCTGCCAGTCTTGTGGAGTTTGTCACTATTTTTAGGTTGTGTAAATAAAGCAATTATGAATCTATCTGAGGTTGTGTGTGTGGAAACTGCAGCTTCGAGGGAGGAGATGTGCCTTAAAGGTGGTGCTCAGAAAACCCAGGTGTGTGTGTGTGTGTGTGTGTCTGTGTGTGCGTGTGTTGGTGTGTGTGTGTGTGTGTGTTTGTGTGTGTGTGTGTGTGTGTGTGTGTGTGTGTGTGTGTGCAGCAGCTTCCAAGGTTCATTCCTGTCTCCACAATCCCCAGATCTTTATTTCAGGTGAGACCAGACTCTGGTTCTGTATCTTCATTCAACCTTAAGAAATACAGAGATTATTAGTTGTGTATAAAAATATATAATCTTTAAAGACGCAGTGTGAAACACAAGCTTCATTTTGGAACAGAAACTCAGTTAATAAACGGTCAGTCACTGGGCTCCACTCAGCAGATCTTCAGGATGACACAGAGTTAAATAATAGTTCTGCTTGTATCTAAGCCTCACTCTGCTCACGCTAAGGGGCGTCGGCCTGTTATCTGTTTACCGATGTCTGTGTGTGACAGGAACTGGTCTTATGTGTTGGTTAGGATTGTGTAAGACAGAGTGGAGCTGGATGCGTGTAAGCAGATCGAATTGATAGAGAAAGGATACAAAGTCATACATCCATTACAATCCACCTGGTGAGGTGGACTAACACCACCCCACCCTCATCACTCAGTGCTGCATATGGATCCTCAGCTAAAATATGGCAGGCAGATTTTCATGTGTCCAGTAACGGCCCACGTCCCTCAGTGTGAAACTCCATCTGTGTTTCACATAAAATATGCTAAATCTAATGTGCCTCTAAGTTTGAAATGATTAAACATAGTAAAATTACAGCCAGTAAGAATAGGAACTATAAAAGCATGACCAATCTCCATACCAACCATTCAGATGAGCAAGACACCTGGTTTACTGATCACTGCATATAAATCACAGCTCCTCACAGATCATCCCTTCACCACGACTCCCACATTCAGCTCCTTCAGACTAGCCAGCAGCAATTAGCAGACACCTGGTGGAACTGAGCATCTGCTGAGCTAATCATACCAGCTAATTCACAGCACAAAGCCAGTAAAGGGTTAATAGAGAAGCCATGATGATTTCCTGAAGGAAGATGAGGAGTTACTGCAAGAGACAGATGTCTAGTTTCAATTAGATAAATTATGAATCCAAATTTATTTTAAGTCATATTTGAAATATCCAGCATTTTTATAGTAAGTAAAATAGTAACTTGAATGTGCCATCAAATGGAACTGTGTGGCTGGATAATAAATGTTGAAGATGCTGCTGAAGCTGGTAAGACAGAGTAATTATCCACAATGAAGTCTAAGAAAATGTCCAAGTCATAAACATGATCCCTGCAGACGCCACACATCCTGCACACAAACTGTCTGGACCTTTATCCTCAGATCAGTTTATACCTGACTTTTACACCTTTTTGTTTCAAGAAATGGTAAAAAAAATAAAATTAAAAATAGAACACTTACACGATTGGTACCAAAGGTTTGTTTATTTTTTTATATTCATTTCCATGATTCACATTATACAATATTATATTATAAAGAATAATATATACAATGTTTAATACATGCAAAGTCAACATTCAACAAAACAAATAATTTGTTGGGGAGAAGAAAGAAAGAGCAAATGTTTCTTTATGTTTGTTTCATCAGAAAACAAATTTGGAAGAACTTGATTGACAGAGACTCTGATAGTGAAAATGTCTGAGAAAAAAACAACTATATCTATGTGAAAGGTCACATTGTGATCAGTGAGTGTTTCAGCTTTGGTCCTAATTTGGGTTTATGTTTAAACATTTCTTTGCTATTTAAATATGTTTGAAATGTTACCCCATGTTCAGCTCATTTCTCTATTATTATTACTAAAGTGTTTCCATCTGAGTTCATTCGTTTAGGTTTATGTTTATCTCTTGTGTTTTGTTCTTGGTTTATTTTAGTTTTTCCTCTGAGGTCAGTATTAATATTTTTCTCCTTAGTTTGGAGTTTATTTTATATCCATCTGAATTCTCTGTGTTTATTAAATATTCCCATCTAGTCCCATTTCCCCCTCCACAGTTTTTCCAAATCCTCTTGATTATCTGACCTGCATCAGATAATCATCATCTGTAAATGTAAGTTTTTTGTATTTTTCTTGACAATATAATTTGTAAAAACTTCCACATGTTCTAAAGTATAAAAGGCTTACATAAATAATCATTTCTACATAGAGACCCAGTGCCAGTCATGGTAAAAAATATGTTGATAATAGTTTTTAAACAATAGTTTTCCTAAAAGAAAAAAAGAAAAAACATTTTGGACAAATGTTAAACATGTTTTAACTAATAAACTATTTTTAAAGAATAATAGTTGATTTGATAATGAAAACAGTTTTTATATGCAGGCTATTTAAAATATTAGATGTTTTATTGATTTTGTACAGAATTTGATATTTATGTCTGTAGTCTTAATTTTACCTTTCAGAACTTATTCTCTACTTCTATTTGCTCCTGAGAAGCCGATGAGCTACATGTTGTTACTGTGATGCTGTTTGTCTGCTGGATCTCATTCTTAGTCTTTCTGCAGCAACACAGGAGGGCCAGCAGTTTGTCAAGGAGCCACTTCTTCATAAGAATGTATAGAAGCAAATCTGTCAGAGGATTTATCTGGATTAAAGTGCAGGACACATTGAGGAAGTTTATGTATGTTTTTATGAATGTGGTAAAGTCGAAATACCACCACCACCACCATCCTCCCCACAGCACAAACTCTGCTAGAATACCTGGTAGGAATGTCAGTATGTAAGCAAACAGCACCAAAGTTAAAACAGCTATAATTTGTCGTCTTTCCTCAGGTGGGACATTATGGGATGTAGTCAGGGCTTTAGTACTGCGCACAAGGAAGAATATTAACAGGGGGATGGGAAGAGCCAGGAGGGATCCCTGCCACCTTCCATTATTTAAACCAATATAAACAGAAAGGATCCAGATCACAACACTGACTGATGCAGAAACCTTGACTTTTTGCTGGAATCTGTACCAAAAAGGCCAGGCAATCAGCAGATACCTGTAAATCAAAAGAACAATTATAGAACAAAGAAAGTTTTAGAAATACAAAGAAAAACATTGGTAAAAAAGCAAAATGAAAAACTAATTTACCTTTCCATGCCAATGAGGGTCATGAAGAAAACACTGGCCATCACACCAGAGTTGTAGGCATAATAAATGAAAACATATTTTATGAAATTGTATTCTATATATACCACTTGTAAAATCATACAGCAAATCTGAATGATGTCTGAAATGAGCAGGTTGATGATGAAAACTGGAACAAGACGCTCACTTCGGATCTGCAGAAAATTAGAGTTAAATGAAAATACAGTAATAATAATAATAATAATTAAAACAGCTAACAAAAATGTTCCTGTTCAGTTAAGAAATTAGCTTTACAAAAGATACATTTGTTGAAATTTTGCTTTTGTCAAATTTTTGTTTTGATAAAAAAAAAATTAACTTTTTTTTAGCATAACAGTCCAGGCTAAATTATTCTAAAGTCAGACAAAAAGCAAAGATTAAACATATTTAGTCTGAGGCGCCTGGTAAACATTTAATAGATGCACAGATATGTAGAAATGTAATCTCTACTGATTGTTACGTCTCTCGGTGATCAAAGCTGCAGAAGAAATTGTTCTGCTAAAGTCAATAAAGACTTTTTTTCCCCAACTTTTAACTATTCATACCAAAATTAGCTTTTAGTCTTTAAACATTTAAACTAAATCAGTCAGATTTTAAATAAACAGATATTGCCTTTGTTTGTTAAAAATAATAACATTTTGTTTTATTTCTGTATTAGTTTTATTGAACACACCTGGGAGTAGAGACAGTAGATGCCCAGTGGTGTTAAAATACCCCAGATGGAGATGAGTATTATGGTGAACTGTGTCGTATTTCTGCCATAATACCAGCAGAAATCATTTATATTTAGAGAGCTGGTACTATTTGTATTGTTGTTAGAGTTATTGTGGATAAAGCTGTTGTTGCTGTCATTATAGTTTTGGATGGAAGATGTTGAATTATAATCCATCTTCACAATAGAACCTGTCAAGGAGAGTCAGTATTAATAATGAACACAGAGCTTCAAACAAGATTCAATGATTCACTTTTAGTCATTTTACAATTATTAAAATTGAAAAATTGACTTAAACATTTAGAAAAAACTACATGATAGTCATTTTACTAAGACCCTTATAAAGAGAAAGTACAGTTTTGGTGGAGTATTATGTTTTTAAATAAATCTTAATTTATATGGATGTTTTATATAACTGACATATAAAATGTAAAATCCAGCAAGTGACGCCAATATAACATCTAAGTTCACAGTAATCAAATTTGAAAGAATTTTCTCCAGTAAATTATGATACTAACAAATAAATAAGTGTAAAGGACAATAAAACTACTAGAACTTGTGGAAGCTAAAATCCTTCTAACATCTGTGTAGCTTATCAATGTTCCTTCTGGCTAATTCCACTGAAAGTCTATAATTAGTAATATTTTAGCTACTTCTGATAAATGTTAATGCACCAAATATATATAAAAACTCTGCTGTAAACAGTTTTATCTTCACTACATGCTACAAATTAAAAGTGCTAAATAATTCCTTTCACTCATTTAGAAGAATATTATATGCATAGAAGTAAATTTAAGATGTATGATCAAACCTCAGTGAGTTCTTCAGAGCTGCATCAGAACTTGTGCTCTCTGCTGTCTTGAAGTTTATTTATAGTGATGTAAGACATGCAAATATTTTCTGAATGATAAACAGAGATATTATCTGGACACACCTGCTGTGTTTCTGTCCCAAATAGACACAACATGTGTTACTTGTTTTAGTTGAATAAGTAACATGACTCTCCTGATCCTCCCTTCCTAAATGAATTCTTGTATTTGGTAATGAAATTAAAATTGATCACTGTGATGAGAGTAGATCTACGGAAGAGGATTAGGGCCACTGAAAAAAAAAAAAAAAAAAAAAACAGTGGCCCAAAAAAAAATATTTTTTTTTTCAGAATTCAGAGGAGGAAAAAAAAAAAAGTGACCCAGACAAGCAACCAACTTCAGATACACAGATGCCAGTTGTGGCGGACAGATAACTAACATTTTGGAGAAAGATGTCTGATTTAAGTGAGTTTTTCCGAGCCAGAGGAGTTCCAGAAGCTTCCATCGCACTAATGGAGGAACAAAAGGTGAGTAAATCAAATGAGATAGTTTGGTCTCTCAATACGAACGGTTATGGCTAGTT
>CAEGAF010130575.1:0-14389 GCA_903067075.1 Micropoecilia bifurca
AATAATGTTTTAAAAGGAAAGTGAGATTTGTAAGAAAGCATGTTGGTAGCTACTTCTTGCAGAAAATAGACTTGTGGAAAACAGGCGTAGTGAACCACAAACACTGACCCTCAAGTCGCTTCCTGCTTAATATTACATGAAAGTCAAAGCTCCTAATATGCTGAGGGAAAAAAAACTACATCCATCATCTTTCATCTATCAGATCCCAGCAGGTTTCTGTCTCTTAATTATTTCAAGCAGAATTTCTATTGCATAACTAGACAACCATCCATAACGACTACATTGTGAATTCTTAACCTTTAAATTCCTTATTTTCTTTTTCTAGCTGAGTGGAAGGACCACAAAACCTCTGATGCATCAGCAGAAGCACATGCAAGACGAGATGTGATCTCTGACTGCGTCTAAGAACCTTAGCATGAAAAGTTGTTACTGATGTGCTGTTAAATATTTTATATCTTTTAATAAAGACGGCTGCATTTTAGAAATCTGTGGTGACTCATCTTCTCTGACTCACTAAGTGACTTTTTGTTTGACCAGAACCACAAACCCAGGGATTTTCACACCTGACAAGAACTGGTCCGAAGTTCATTTCACACACATTAAAAACTGAACTGCAGTTATTCATGTTCAAAGTACAGAATGTTTCAAGGAAAGTTAAATTCACCATCCTAGCAACTAATCATTTTTGCTAGAAAATGTGTCATATATAAACTATTTTGTATCTTTTGTTCATGTTTTAGAATGAAGAAAAACACAGTTTCAAACATTGTCACCACTTTTTGTGTAAAACAATGTGTAGAAATACAGATCTGTATGAATATTATTTTTAGTCTCATTCTCTGATGCAAACTCAGCTGAACAATTCAATTAAAAACTGGAAACCTGTTGAAAATACATTTTTATAATATCTATTTAAAAAAAACATTAGTTGAGTCTTTATCACGTCACATCTGCAGTCTTTCTTGTATCTATGTCAACCATAACTGGTCCATGAGATAATATTATTGAGATTATAAATAATATTTCTGTCAAAAGAAAAATTCATTGGACACCATGTAAGGAAATAACAGACTGAACGTTTGATGCCACCAAGATTGATACTCATTACACAAAATGAATAATTAAGGACCATTAGTCACTGAGTGTATGCATAGCTTAATAACAATATATAACATTTGCATCCAACCATGCAGCTAAAGGTAATTGACAAAATCAAGTCGAGCAACTATGAGTGAAGGTAGAGGGGAAACAAACATGGTGGACCTGAAACAACAGGAGCTGAGTGTCTTCACACTTTGGCATTAAAAGGAAACAAGACAACTCCTGGTAACATCCATGTGACTTTACTCGCATCTTAGAATATGATTTAACATTTATTTTCATGTTTTTAATTCAATCAGCAAAATGCCACAAACAAACCCTTATTATATTCCCAATTCAAGCAAAGTTAGCTATTGTATATTTTTATTAATAAGCAGTTTTCTTATGAGTTGGTGGAAAGTTTAGACAGACAGGACCACAAAACCACAGATGCGTCAGCAGAAACATGTGAAAGACCTGATGGAGTCATTCAAAAGACCAGACATGTCGTCTTAGTCGCCATCTAATCAGATTAACATTAATATATATTTTTATTGATATGCTGTTAAACGTTTTAGATCTTTTGATAGAGATTATTAATTGTTAGTAGCTCACAGTAGCTCATCTTCTCTGACACACCAAGTGACTTTTTGTTTGACCAGAACCACAAACCCGGAGTTGTTCTCACCTGACAAGAACTGGTCCAAAGTTCATTTCCCACAAATTAGAGACTGAACAAAACAGACAAATATAAATTACTGGCAAACCTCAAATGCATTAAAATAAAAATGCTTAATTTGTTTACTGTGATTTTTTATTTTATTTTTTTACATTTAACCTGCTCAACATTAAGCACTTTTTGTAAGGAATCTGTATAACATAAAGACTTCAGAATGATGCCTTATGAAAAAAAACAAAAAACAGGCAATTTCCAAGTGGTTTGGGTTATCAATGGCTTTCTGTTTTGTTGTTCAATTTTTTATGATTTTTGACTTGTGGTCAGGGCCTGAGCAAGTCATGTAAAAGGCCCCAAATGGCCCCCGCTTCACATTTTTGAAACCCATGTGATACAATAACAGTAAAAACAATCTGTGAGGCAGTAAATGTGTTATACCAAGTTTATTTATTTATTTTTGTATAAAGCGATACAAGCATTTTTTTGTACAATGCACAAGAAATTGAAACAGTAGGACTTTCAAGAGCAGATAGATGTATGTGCAGCGTAACTTTGTTAAATGCTTCAGACTACAGACTCTGCAATGTCCAGATAATAATTATTCCTCAACATCTAAAATGTTCTCTGGATATTGAACAGGAACACCTGAGCACTGCACCAACACAAATCTGTTTCTGTGCAGCTTCCCCTCATATTCACATCTGGGTTTCCGGGCACCTTTAGTCCGCGTACAAACGACGACACTGAACTGTCTTTTACTTTTGGTCAGATGACCTTTATGTAGATAATCTCCTTCACCCTCACAGATGGATTTGACCTCGTTTGGATCAGCAAGGATGAATGTGTTCGTCTCCTTGCAGCCGTTGTTGTTGTAGATATTTTTCTGTTTTATCACTGCCGTGCATTTCTGCACAGTCATTTTCTTATCAATGTGCTGTACCTTAAACTTATTATAGCACTCAAATGCTACTTTTCCCGGTTCAAAAGTGTTGGTTTCGTTCAGTGGCTTGGAGACGCTGAAGTCCAGCAACAGCAAACAGAGAAACAGGCGAACAGGCAGAGTCTTCATGCTGCTCTGATGAGGGGAAAGAAAAACTTTTTGAGGGAATTTAGTGAGCCAAGAGGGAACCATGGCACCCAAATGAAAAATCCTCCAAATTTTAAGTCCAAACTCTTGCATTCATTGCATGGTGCTGATAAATGTTGCTGGTAATTCAAAACATTAATTGAATTTTCATTTGAAGTAGAAAAATTAGAGAAAAATGCTGTTTATGTATGATTTTAAAACTACATCTACAAAATCTATGATGTCCAACATTTATATTTTATCTCAAGAGAAGAAAGCAGAAAGTAGTTTTTCCAAACAAGGTGAAGAAATAAGTGTTACTTTACCTCTCAGATGACAAACAGACAAGAGAAGGAGAAAGTCATCTGGTTTTCCAGATGTCAGTGTGGCCTGACTTCAGTACAATCAGCTTGTAAAGGAGGGCTTCTCTCAGCAACTATTCCATTTTGTACCATATAAAGACATAAGTGATTGAACGTTACACCAAGGTTAATATTCATAAAGAGGGAATTAACTTCTCAAACGCCATAGGTCACATGAAAACGTCACGTAACATTTGCATTCAGCCAATCAGCTAAAAATAAATCAACAGAGCAACAATCTGAGAAGGTAAAGAAGAAAAAACATGGCTGACCACAAACAAGAACACCTGAACGTTTTCACACTTTGGTATTAAAAGGAAACTGAAGAGGTGCAAATGTGACTTTATTCACATCTCAAAATATTACACAACTCACTATCACTGTGTTTTTATTGATATTAACATTAATTAGAAACTGCCAAAAATAATATTTCCAATCCAAGCAGAGTTCCTTTTATTCTTGGTTGCTTCTGACATATAGTCAGTCTTCTTATGAATTGGTGGGAGGTTTGAACTGTGAGAACCACAAAACCACTGATGCATCAGCAGCTAAATGTGCAAGAGCAGATGCAGGCGTGAAGGAAAAGTGAAGATTATATATTATATTTGTGTAAGCTTAAAAACATCTTCTTGGTAAAACTGCTTCTTTTGAAGATTAAGGTCAGCAGTTGTTTTCCTTTTCAGCAACTTAAAATTCTGACTTATTTGAAATCAGATAAAAAAAAATAGAAAGGATTTTTTTAAGCTAAATTCCATGATAAAGATATGAAAAATAAAGCAATTTAAGATCAGAGTGAAATTATCATAGTTTTGTGGCCAAAGAAACAAAAACTCCCCAAAAGGGTTCTAATTCATAAAAAGGAAATGCTGACAGTAGCAACCTTTTAAGTACATAAAAAACATATCAAACATTGTTTATCTTATCACTTTTTAAATTTAATTTAAATCATAAACTGCATTTGAACATGCAAAACAATCTATTCTTATACCATCTATAGACTTACCAAGTATGAAAGGTTTTATTCCACATTTCCAGAGAAGCCCTTGAGTCCCACCGGTAACAAATCTGGAAATACAAGAGATTAGATTCTAGACAGCAGCGACAGAAAACAGATATGCTTCGGTTCGTGTATTTTTGACAAAGTAACCACCAGATGTCGCAGTTTCGCCCTTGCTCTTGCAGAGAAAAGTAAAGTGCTCTACTTGGCACAAATTTAGAAGAATGGCGTCTTGTGCAGTTCTGTATTTTGTTCTGCAGCTTCTTTACAGAAGTGGGAGAAACTTCATGTTCTTAATTTTAATTTTTAATTTTTGTTATTTAAATAAAGCTAATATTTTTTGACGCACGTCGATTTCTTTCAAACCCTGTTTTACCTGCTATATAACTGTGGATTATATTGCAAAGTAAGATTAAATGATTTGTTTACATTTATTGATAATCAGACTACATCACTGACCGTTGATTAAATCACAGACTGAAATGATCCATAATAGTAACTGAGTGATAATGGAGTATTTTTCCTGATATTGTGATGATTAGATAAAGGCAATATACATCTACTGCTCCTCTTTAGCAAAGCAGCAGTAGAAGATGCTCCTCTCAGCTGCCACCTCCTGGAAACTAAGATGTCCAGAAGGTCACCTGACTGAAAGTCTTGAAGAAATTAGGAGGGTTTTTTTTGATGTAACTGGGGCCGTGACTCTCAATTTCGTTCTACCTCATGTAACACGTGATGTGAATGACAATAAAGTCTCTTGAATCTTGAATCTTGAATCTTGAATCTTTTGGTCCCTACAGCCAGTATTATGGTGAAACAGAAAATGATGGATTTAAAAATAAAGTTGAGTTTATAAAAGCTGGACTGTAAAACAACTCCATAAATATCAGGATCGTTACAGAGCAGGATGCAGGATGTTATCTCTGTCTGTTCAGCACCTACCTCAACAGCTGGAACCTCCCTGAAGGTTTATGGTGAGAACCTGACTGTATCATAAGGTTAACTTCTAACTAGATGTTAATGCTAATATTTGTTTAGTTTGTTGTCTTCACGGAACTGATAAAAGCTGTCCTTGATCTCAGAAACTCTCCTCTGGTCAGTTGTGTCCTGTTCAGCCACAGGTTGACCTGGTGAGGAACTTTCTAAAACTCACATTTACAAGAAGTGTTCTTGTAACAGACTTTCTACACTTTTTATCATCATATAAACTCTCAGTTGAACACATTTTATTTACATCTTTTACAATAGGCCAACACAAAATGGCGCATAATTGCAAAATGTGTTAACATTTTATAAAAGTGTTGCGTTGTGTGCTCCCAGATCCCTTTTCTCTGTACTTGTAAATGAAATCCAGTTTTATTAATTGGTCCAGAGCATCTCCTGGAGTGTTAAATAACAAGGAAGAAGACGGAGAATTATCCAGTTTTTACAGCCTGCAGAATAGGGAGTGCAGGTGGAAATCTAACCTTTGACACCTCATTTACAATCAAGAGTTAAATATTCACTTAGTGTATTCTCTGAAGCTCTTGTTTCCACATTACAACTTCACAGAGATCAAGTATTTAATCTGACTTGATAGTTTCACAAATTATGAACAAAATCATATGAATGGATTAAAATCACTGATTGAATTGATGTTTTTACTGACAGGTTAGCTGATCAGTTCCTGTAATAAATGTTTTCTTTCTGCAATCTGCAGCTGTGGCAGAGCGTTCTTGAATAAAAGTGAAACCAACCATCTGATCTTCTCCAGTGTCACATGACACAACTTGAAGGAAATTTTTCTACACCTTACAAGACAAAATGTTCCGTTTATGAAAAACACTTTCCAAATTTTTCTGTAATCAAGTTGTTTTACTGAAGAAAGGCAAAGGGACAGAACACCCAACACTGATTTTATGATTTACATCTAAATAATTGATAAGAAAATAGCATCAGTTCTTAGTTGATGTCAGTTTCTGTTTCTTCTTTGGATCACAAGAAAGAAAACAAAAGCATGATCAATTCACTTCAATCTGACCTGATTTAAGCAAGAGCAAAAACGACAACCTATTACAACAACACAAATATTAAAGCAAAGTTATTATTGCAATATTTCATGGGGAGAAATATTTCAGTGTCATAAGAATGAAAGAAAACGTCATGAGAGATACCCTTTATCACTCTTGGAACAAAAAGACTTGACTATACGCCAGAAAAATACAGATGAACAGAACAACAGCGCAGAGACATCAGAGCAATAAACCTTGATCATCAATCAAAGAAAAAATCTACTTTGGTTTAAAGAACTCTGCAGAGTCTCCTGCTTCGCAAACATAAACTCCAGCATGTAGCGGTTCAGTGAATGTGGTCTGGACTCTTTGGAGGAGAGTCATGGTTTCAGAGACGCTGTAGAAGGACAGAAGACCTGCTGTGTGATTCAGGAACACTCCGACTCTGGAGGAAACTGGACCTGAGATTCCAGACCTTCTGTTGTTTTCAATAAATTTAAAACTGTTTTGGGAACACTCTAATGCCCATGAATTGTTTTTACATCCACTTCCTATTCTCCTAATATTCTTGTATGAGACTGCTACATACACCTGTTGTCCGCTCCACTCCACTTCCCAGTAACAACGATCAGTCAGACTTTCTCTACTCACAAACTGACACCATCCTGTGAATGCGTCTGTTTGACGAGGATAAGACAAATGAGTCTTAGAATAAGACTGATGAGGATCAACTGCTGTCACTTTCCTGTTCCCCTTTGACAACAACAGGTTATCGTTTCCTGTATTTGGATCCATAATGATTTGACACGAATATCTTAAGAATCCAGCTCTGTTCTTTGGTTCTAGTTCTGGTTCTGGTTCTGACAGTAAAACATTTACATCAGTTACCAACAGTGAGATGTTTGTCCATGAGTCTTTCAGGACGTCCTGTAGTCTGTCTCCGAGCTTTGTCACAGCTGCTGTCACATCCTCAAAGTGTCTCAGAGGACGGACTTTGATGACAGATCTATGACTGGTCTCACTGAGTGCTGACAGTGAGGGGTAGTGGAGGAGAAGCTGGGTGTGATCCTCTGTGTGTGAGAGCTGCTCCAGCTCAGNACTCACTTCAGTTTCCTGCTGGGATCTGATCTGCTGCTTCACCTCAGAGCTTCTTTTCTGGAGGAGACGGATCAGCTCAGTGAAGACCTTTTCACAGACCCCCAATGTTTTATCAGCAGAGACATTGATGTCCTCTGTCTCCTGTTGAAGCAGCTTCACATCATTATCCTTGCCTTGGATCATATGCTGGATGATGTTTCGTCTCCCCTCCAGCTCTCTCTGCCTCTCAGTCCTTTCTGCTGCAGCTGATACTGTGTTGTGGCCTTTGTGGTCATCCACTGGGCAGAGATAACAGATACATTTCCGATCTGTTCTACAGAACATCTTCATCACCTCATCATGCTTAGAGCAGATGTTCTCCTGGAGGTTCTTGGACGGCTCCACCAGCTTGTGTTTCTTTAAAGGAGCTGAATCATGATGAGGTTGAAGGTGTTTCTCACAGTAAGAGGCTGGACAGGCTAAACAGGACTTTATGGCTTTCAGTTTTCTTCCAGTGCAAACATCACAGGCCACATCTTCAGGTCCAGCATAGCAGTGGTCAGCAGGAGCAGCTTGGAGTCCAGTCTTCTTCAGCTGCTCTGCTAAAGCTGCTAGCATGGTGTTCTTCTGCAGGACAGGCCTCTGTGTGAAGGACTGTCTGCACTGAGGACAGTGGTAGCTTTTCTTCTCATCACCTTCATCCCAGAAGTTTGTAATACAGTTCATACAATAACTGTGTCCACAGGGAATAGTCACTGGATCCTTCAGTAGATCCAGACAGATGGAACAGGAGAAAGTTTCTCTGTCCAGCTGAACCACCTGCTGCTCCATTTCTCTTCTCAGTCACAGTGACTGTATTAGTTTCATTTTCTGCAAACAGAAACAGCTTTGAGCTCTGATCTACCAATGACGTGTCAGTGCAGAGAGGCTGCAGCCAACCAGCTTCTTCTTTCACTAGAGGTTGGGCAGAGGGAGGGATTTGAGGCTTTGATTCCAGGAAAAAGAGGAACATTAACATAAAAAAAGTTTAATGTTTAACTGGCTTCACAACACTTATAAGTTCAAATCAGCTAAGTCACCAAGAAAATCAGAAAATAAATTAAAAGAATATTTGCTGCTAAAGGAACAAAATGTTTGGTTGCTCAAGGAATGTTGTTGCCTGTTTTGTAACCACAATATATTAGCATCAGGACACAGAGAGTCAATGGTTGTTTCATCTTCATATCAGTTTAGCTTAGTGTTGCTCATAATGCATATTTTTATTAACCTGTAAACTTTCACACAATTAAGCAGAGATTCTGCAGCCAAACATGTTTGAGAAAAGTTTATTTCTGCTTTTAGCTTTAAAAGAATCATTTATTTGAAGATTCAACATCTGACAAATTCTTCTATTTTTATGACTCGTCTCCAGCCTTGCTCACAGTTTTAAAGCTCAATAATTATCAGCCTGACAGTGAGGAAATTTTAACCTCCTCTTCATCACTATTACCACAATAACAGCGCCCTCTTGTGTCTATTATTGTAGACGTCCGTTGATGCTGCACTCAGGTGAAATCTTTTAATTAAGTAGTTTTATTGAAGCAAATTAAAAAATACAACAGCACACATTTATTTTCCAATCTAAATCTATAGATTCTAGAGGAAAAACAGAAATACATATCAATAAGAAAAATAAAGATAAACATAACAGTACAGCAGAAACATCAGATCAATCAGTGCTCTTGTTTGTAGTAAGTCAACATTCTCAGAAAGCTGCTCAACTAGTAGTGAATATCTTTTTTTACCACAAGGTGGAACGCAAATGTTTTGTGACGTTTTATGATGCATTTGCATTAGGAAACTGACTGTGTGTCATTTTATTGTGTCACAATAAACAAAATCCCACAATCAGTCGTCATGCGGAAAGGAAAACAATTCAATCAGACTCCATTAGAAGGTTTCAGAAGGCAGTCATTTCTCCTAATATTTTCAGGATTGATTTACTATTTTACTACTTGATTTTTTAAAAATATTTTATTAAAACCTAACTTATTTGTTACACTATTGCCAAAGGTCAGAAGTCAACACCTCAACTACAACTGGATATCCCAGATTCCATATTAGAAGTGAGAGGTGATAAAAGCTGATTCCTCATGAATTACAGCGTCTTTAATTCTTTCATACTTTGTTGTTTTTCATTTAGCTGAAAGTGCTTCAGCTTCTTATTCTTGTACATCAGTAAGTCGCCTCTTCAAACAACCTTTTGTTTAATTCTTTATCACAGGACAGTCAGAGCAGTTCCTCATTTTTACATCCGTTTTAGCTGTGTTATTGTTTTATCTTTGACAAACAGTAAGTGATCGACACATCAGTTATTGACCAATCATGATCTGCAAGTTGCATTATAAATATCCATCATGAAGGTTTCAAATAACCAATCAGAGCTCATCTCAGCTAATTATCTATTGATAGTGCTTTCCGTAGAATGAGAGTTATGTCTTTATTTGGTATAGTTCTGAAAGTATTAGATGGGGATAGGTCAGTTAGAAAACTCCTCCTTTAGTTTCTTGCACACTGAGCAACATATAAGGAGGAAAATGTGGAAGGAGATTAATTTTGATGGGCTTCATTTAACTTAGCGGAGAAAAAACATTTCTATAATCTCACCTGCTTCCCTGGAAGCTTCTCACTGAACCAACCAAAGTAAGTGATTGAAACTATTCGATTTCTACTGCTGTCTGATGCTTGTTTATGTGGACTATGTGACTCCTCTTTAGAATGATGTGTTTAGAACCAACATAGCACATTTATATTTTATTTAATCAGGCTATTTTTGTTCGATATTAAAATTTCTATGACAAGCTGAAACATTTAAGGCATAAAAAACAGGAGAAACATGTAATTTCTGTACAGCACTGGTACTGAATGAGCCATCAGTCAAGGAATCTCCTCAGTGCTACACTTTCTCTACTAATAATTTGTATTGCTAATTGTTAGTAAAAAGAGACATTAAATTGTCTGCATGTACAGACCCACACATGAACCTGTGTCTGTGGTATTAAGTGTTAAAGTAACAAGAAAAGTCACTCTGAGGTTTAAGGATAAACTTGATGCCTTTTCAGGAAAGATCACCAGAAAACATCCCTGTTGTCCCAACCAACAAGTTGACCAATCAAGTACAGAAGGTGAAGCTTTTCCATCAGTTGAGTGAGTCAGAGGTTCTCACTATTGCACACTTTTCAATTAACACTCATTTTTAAGAGTATTTTACCGAGTCATTGTTTATAAAACAGTTCCAGACGAGTCAGTCAGATATTAACCTTGCAGTGAAGCACAAAGCCAGTAGACTTTTAACTTGATATATTCTAGAGATTTCTACAAATTGAGGGTGGAAGCATGTTGCAGTAGTTCTGAAGCAATTTCCCCGTGGGGATCAATAAAGTATATTCATTCTATTCTATTTTATTTGTTTTTAATATTTACGCTGAGCTCCTACAGACCGAGATGTTTTAAAGTTTGATTTTCTTTGCAAGATTAACATAATGCTGACAGTTCAAGCAGGTGGTTTGAATTCTTTGTAAATAATTATTTCTCATTTTCAGAGCAACATGAAGATCCAGTCCTCCTTGTTCTTCCTGGTCCTGCTGTCGGCCATTACTCTTTGCCAGTCTGCTGTCCTTGACGACCGCTTCGAGAAGTTCAAAAATCAGCATATCAACACCGACATGGACAGAGGGTGTGATGATATCATACAAAGTAGAAATATTCTTGACACAAATTTCAAATGTAAGATAATTAACACCTTCATCCTCCACCCTGTTGAGAATGTCACCCCTGTTTGTCAAACTGGTACACTGATACGTGGTAATTTAATGAAGAGCAAAGGGATTTTTGACACTGTTGTTTGTAAACTCAAAGGTAACATAGACGACAGACCTTGTCGGTACGATTCGAGTGACAAAAGACAACATATTGTGATTGCATGTGATGGTGGGAAGTCTGTACATCTTGAAGACTCAAGAAGATCTTAAAGAGTAATTCAGTTTGCATGATGACACCAGGGTGGTTTAATGTTTTGTTGTTCCTTTGAATGTACTTTTATAATTTGCTAATAAGAAAACTGCCAAAACGTTTCAAGCTTCACATTGTTGAAACACTGTATTTTTGTTCTGATTGAATATCCACTCAATTTATTGTCATTCCTTATATCACAACTTAATAAATAAATGAACTAACTCTTGACTCAGTTTTTTAACTGGAGGTGTGAAAATATTTCACAAAGGGTGTCGACATGAAAGAGACATGATTGCTGCTAAATGAACCAAATGTTTGGTTGCTCAAGGAAATCAGTTGCTTGTTTTGTAACCACAATGTATTAGCATCAGGACTTCATATTCATTTCAGTTTAGTTTGGTGTTGCTCATAATGCATATTTCTATAAACCTGCTAACTTTCTCACGACTCAGCAGACAGAGGCTCTGCAACCAAACACGTTTGACAAAGATTAGTTTCTGCTTTTATTTTTAAAAGAATCATTTATTTGAAGGTTCAACATCTGACCAGCGTTTCTGTGTTTTATAACCTTGCTCATAGTTTTAAATCTCATAATTATAATCAGTCTGACAGTAGAGGGACTTTTACCTCTTCTCTATCACTGTAACAGGACAATAGCGCCCTCTTGTGTTTGTTATTGTACATGTCAGTTACCATTTTAATGAAAACTCCCAACTTGCAACATTTAGTAGTTATTTCCCCCAAACATGTTCAGTTTAAATCAACTCAGATGCATTGTGTTATTTTTCTAAAGGAAAGCATGAAAAAGCAGCTACTGACTGAACCAAGCAAGTTATGCATATTTTTCAATAAAATACCTAATTTAGAGTAAAATCCTTGACAATACTGAGCTCTGCAGCTGCTGTGTCAGAGCTCTGAGCTACTGAGTTGCAGTACTGTAAACAAGAATTACATACAACGTCTTTTTTGCAACGTTGTCTTATCGGCAGGTTTTATTTCTGGGAAGTTTCTTTTATGCACAATGTGAGACAGGAAAGATAATATAAAGGTAGTCAATCAATCCAGGTTTATGATAAGGACGACGATTTGTCCTGTGATGTCTTGTAATGTAGTCAGCATAAGAACAAGTGCATTTTTCTAAAGGAAAGCATATGTTGCACATTACATGTTGCACATTACAGTGTAAATGTGCAACATATAAGAACATTATTTTTTATATGTTACTTTGCTTATCGTGCAAACTCTTTTTGCCACTGATTAGTAAAGGTTTTGTTAAATTTAAATTAGCTAATCTACCACTGCTGCTGTATTGATCATTTATTAATAATCACAAAATTAACATCAAGTATGAAAACATGATACTGTAGCAGACTGATGGTTCCGTTTTTTGTATGGATAATGTTTTTGGTGTTGTATCCTGAGGGAATAGCGGAGATGTTGTCAGTCAATTGCTATGGGAACAAATCTGTGTAGCCTATCTAAACAGAGAGCGAGAAAAAAATACGAGTCGTTTTGAGTTATTCTTCAATTATTTTATGCGTTATTTACCCTTTTCTGTGTCGCACTGCACTAAATTAATATATCTCCAGGTTTCGCTTTGTACTACTGCGGCAGCGCGGTTATGAATGGAAAATAAAATAAGTCTTTTAGTCCGCCGGCGTTGTGCGCCTGCGCAAAATTTCCGGACGTAAACAACATGAAACGTATCTATAGTTACGCGCGTTCTCGTTCCGCGTTCAGTCTCCTGAACGGATCGTAGCGGTAACGACTGACTGTTTACCAGAAGAAACTCAGCTTCTCCTACTACAGCACCAGGTCAAAGATCAACGGCACCATCACCACCACAGCTCTGCTTTCAGCTCCCAGCAACACACTGGGTGGATGTTCAGTGGAAATGGACTTTACTGATCCCAGAGAGCTGCTGGTCACCGTTCCTGGAGTCAAAATGATATCTGGTGATAGTCAGGAGCTTCCTAATACTCTCATTTAGTTATTAGTTAGTGACTGATGATGCCTTTGTGTTTGTAAATATTTAAATCTAATTTTTTTTTCAGGGTCGGGTGAAAAATTTAAAGTCCCCAGTAAGTCCATACTCAGATTCCCACATGTTGATTATTCCTCATTGTTCTGTCGTTGAAACACATTTCATCTTCCTGAAGAATGGACGATCACTTTTGTATTGCTGATGTTGCTGTTGTGTATATGTTTACGTCGACTCAGAAGGAGATATCTGAACAGGTACGTCACTTCAATCAGTGATTTTGTTGTTTTACCAAGTTAAAGTCCCGGAAACATTTCGTTGTTGACCGTTTCATTTGATTCCTCTAAAAATCACAGAAAATACAAACTTTCACAGCTTGACAAAGACAATGAGATTCAAGGATTTCATTCATTCATCCTACGAGCTACGAACATCTGAAAAGCAGAGACAAAACAGCGAGTCCAACCCATAACCATGACAACAGGAACCTAAAATTTGAACTTGTTTACTGATAAAAAAAACTGCAGCCGTACGTTTTGTGGCCCAAATCAATTTAATTAGAGGCATTTGAAGATCTTACACAATATTTTCTCTTGTAAAGCAATAAATTCTATATTATATGATGGTGAAACTGACCCTGAAGCTATCAGTGTTTTTCACTGTCCTGTTCCTCAGTCGTACTTGTAACCACTCTGTCTCTCTGTAACGGTATGAGATGGATCATCTGTGGAAAATATCAAACTCCTCTGCCTTCTCCTAGTTCTATCCAGAAACTATGCCATGAATTATGAATAAAGTAAAAGATGTAGGAATAGGAAACCTGTGGTTGCTATTCCTGTTATTCCATCATGGATCTTTGGACAGGCTGAAGTCGATTTAAACTTACTGAATAAACGGAGACTGTTAGAAAAGAAGGTGGTAAGATATATAGAAAGAAAATATTCATATTTGTTCACATTGAAGTAGTGCATTAATTAGTAATGAAGCCTAGGCGAAAATTCAACCTGTAAGACTCTTCCGGCATCACCTATCACCACGCCCTCATCCCAGCCAATCAGGACGCACCACCTCTCTACCTCGATCCAATCACCTGGCAAGAGATCCTTCAAAAGGCGAAGCAACCACAGATCCACCCGCTTCAGCCGTGCTTCAACCCACCTCCTCCC
>CAEGAF010130576.1:0-20078 GCA_903067075.1 Micropoecilia bifurca
CCCCCCCCCCCCCCCCCCCCCCCCCCCCCCCCCCCCCCCCCCCCCCCCCCCCCCCCCCCCCCCCCCCCCCCCAGAGCCTACGGAATAGCCCTCATACTATACAGTCAGATACTCATAATGTGGATCTGCGCTGCTGTTGCATGTGGGCGGCAGCTGATAATGTGCCAAAAAAAAAAAAAAAACACTTGTACGCGCATTGGTTAAGTTTGTAAAGTTTACGCATGACAACAGGCAAACCACCGAGGAAGCAAAATTAAAGGCGTGTCATTCAAGCTTACAGCTCGTGTTCAGTTGGGACTCAGGTATGTGGAGAAGACAAATTGTGGTTTGATAGCTCTATAAAAGCCTAATACTAAAAGTTCAACGAGCTGAAAATGGGATATTTCTTTTAAATGCCAGGACGACAGCAAACCACGGCGCACAGAGAGAGGCTGGTGGCTTGCAGGGTCTCGTTTAAGAGTCTCGTTTGCTGCTTTTTCTCGCATCTTCTCGTCTGTAGCTGCGGCTAATGTAAGAAAATAGCTGGAGGAAGTTTGGGTCATGACCCCGATCCTGGAGCGACTCCACAAGGGCCTCGAAAACCCCGTTAAAAAAAGGCGCACAACCGCATACTAATAAATATGTATTAGTAGTAATAATAATAATAATAATAATAATAATAATAATAATAATAATAATAATAATAATAATAACGCAATCACTGCTCAATATCACACTCTGCTGCATGAAAGAGGAATGGATTTTTTTATTTATTTACTTTTGCGATTAGTTTACTTAAGAATCCTGCGCGTTTTTGTCTCGTATGTCTCTCGATGGACACCAGAGCGCTGAAAACCTTCGCTTTGCTCTTTTATACGTTGTGCAAATGGGAAGTTAAGGCTCGTCTTTCCTTGCCTGCTCCCTCCCCCGTCTCCTTTTGGAGCCTGACATCATTTATATCTGTCATTTCCTACAAACAAGACGTTGGGCATAAACACATTGATAAATGGCTGGAGAGGAGAGAAAAAAAATCTGCAGGTTATTTGATATTGTATTATAGATTTTTATGATGCTTATGGCAACTTGTTAAAGGGTTGTTAAGGGATACTGCTTCCTTGTCACCGCACCCCAGTGTGTCTTATAAATCAGTTCTGTAATTGTGTATTTATTCCAATAGGTGAGCACATCCAAAAAGCAGCTGAGCGAGTGCAACGCTGGAGCTTTAAGCTGATGTCACACGTGCAACAGCCTTAAACCAGTTGCAGATACACATTTGTGTCAGCGTCGCTTTTGGCTGATGTCAAGCGTGTGCAGGTTTAGTGACACTGACGCACTCTGTGAACTTTGACTGCGCCCGGTCTTGTTGTTCTTACCTGTGGTGAAGAGCACAATTGCCTTTAAGCAGCTATATTCGGCAGAGTCAACGTGCAAAGCTTTGAGCTTCTCCACTTGCTCCTGGAAGATCCTAATGTGGTCCATAAAGGCCACCACTCTGTCCGCCGACATTGGGGAGGCGTGGAGGCCAGCCGCGGCCAGGAGAGGAGCCACATGCAGGGGCATGGAGCACTGCGCGGCGTTGAGTACGAATAACTCGCTCCACGTCAACCTCAGCAGAGCCACCTGGTCTGTGATCTGCAGGTCCGGGAAGAAGGGAATATTCCTGGCCCACTCCACGGCGCTGAAGAGCATCCTGGCCGCCAGCTCGCAAATGTTCTCGATGCCCATGATGTTGTTGGGCTGCATGCACTGGCTGCCGTAGCGGGACGTCGGGTAGGGCTCCGCTCTCAGCAGAAGAGAGATATATCCGGATAAGTAGGAATGGCAGTGGAGTGGGTCTCCATTTGTCAGGGCGAACTGGCCGTGGTGTGGCTGTGTGGGTGGCACCCGTCCCCTTTGCACGGCTGCAGTAAAAAGAGAAACTACAGATATTGAAGCCTGAATTCTACCAAATCAGAGTAATACAGAGAAAAAAAAAGTGCAGAGAAAAATACGTTTTAAACACAGCATGTTTACAGTTCATCATCAACACACACACACACATGCATGCATACATACACACACACTGGGGTTTAACGCACACAACCATAACGGTTGTAATAAAACACATTACGCTCCGAATAATAAAATGTGCCGTTTTGCGACACATTTTTTTCTCTCTATCAGCTACAGCAGCATTAGCTGGCTGTGAAGGAAACACAAAGACAGACCTTGCATGTTTAACCCTTAACCTACTTAGCGATCCATCTCCATTTTACACACACACACGCAGGCCTATATGCTTTCGCTATTTCTTATACGTGCATATTTCCCAGGGCTTTTTTCCTCACATTTGTCCAGCTTTAGACACAGAGAGAGACATAAAATAAAGCGACAGACATGTAGCCACAGCACGCTACCCCCATAATACGCCATATCAGCGCAGGAGGCTATGCAACGTAACATCTATTCATGTCTGCACACGAATTGAATTACATTAATATTATTAATAATAATAATAATAATAGTAATAATAATAAAACCAAAACCACGGCCATTTTTTCCCCCCATATTGTTTTAAACGCAGCTCTGCGTGGAGCTGGACGTGCAGCGGAGAAAGGAAGCCTGGTCTCCGGCACAACACAGAGAGCGGCTCCATTGCATGCTCCTTGCCTGCCGCACACCCTTTGCATGGAGCAGTCGGGTGGAGGGGGATATGGGGGGGTTGGAAGAATAGGAGAATAGGACTATGGAGGACGACATAATAGCCTAAGCGTTCGTGTCGGGTGGTCTGCAAACGCACAAGCACACACACGGATTAGGAAAACCAAAAAATCCCAATACCTTCCCGTCTCATGCCGACTTTAAGGCATTTTTTGAGGCGGCAGTACTGACACTGATTGCGGTGGTGCTGGTCGATCGGACAATTCCTGTTGGCGCGGCATGTGTAAGTGAGGTTCCGCCGTACGCTCCGCTTGAAGAAGCTCTTGCAGCCCTCGCAGGTGAACTGGCCGTAGTGCTTGCCGCTAGATTTGTCCCCGCACACCACGCACTCGATGTGCTGCGGCTGCTTCTCCGACTGCTGCTGCTGCGACGTCTGGTTCGTCGGCGTGGATTGCGCGTTGTTCGGGGGTCCCTGCACCGGAGTCTGAGGGGTCGGCGGGGCGATCTGGGAGGCTGTCAGGTTCAGCTGGCCCGGCTGGGGGGTGGGAAGGGATAGTCCTCCTTGGGTCTGCGAGGAAAGGGCGCCTTGGGTGTCAGCCACATCGTCCTGGGAGCCTCTCCACGCTACCATTGCCATATCTATCAGTCAACGGAGAGAAACTTTTTGCCTGCCGTGTTTGCTGCCCGCGGTGGAGAATGTCTCAAGGAAAAAAAAAAAAAAGACTCGAGATGGGGGGTGGGGGGTGAAGGGGGGGGGGGGGACTGTAAACAGCCTTGGCGTTTTGGATCCACTCCGGATCTCCCCGAAAACTGTCGGCTTTATTGCTGTTGGAGACGCCCGGGGAGACACGCGTTCAAAACTGATGCGACGGCGAGCTGAGCGGCTGCCTTTGCGCTTAAAGGCCAAGTCCAGGGGCGCTTACAGTCAGCCATCCAGCACACCCATCAATGGGAGGAAAGGTGAGGCTGGATGTGTCAAAAAGAACCGACCGAGGTAGCATGGGACTGTTCTGGGTATGATGGAGCAGGCTCCCAACAGCGGCACGCACGAAAACACACACACACACACACACACAGACACACACACTGTAGCTCTACTATCAAGTTCCAGCACAAGTCTTCTTGAAGAAAACCAGCCAAATGATGACCCAAAACAAATTTAAAAATCAGAATAAGCAGCGCCTTCTTCCCGTTCCTTCTTGTGAGGTTGCGCCAAGCAAGAGCGCAGCTGAAGCTCTGTGTTTTGAGAGCTTGGAATATGAAGACAACTCTCTTTCCCACCCCTCCAAACACCAAAAGCAGTGAAAAACAAGAAACCTAAAAAAGAAAAAAAAAGGAGGAAAAAAAAAACAAAGATCACAACCTACAAAACCTCCTCCGTGCGTTGAAAAATAATAGGAAAAAGCAGCGGAGAATCAAAGTGATCAAATATGTTAAAAAGGCGGAGGTTAGGAAGTGATTTGCGATTGGTAGGAGCCGGGCTGGCAGAATGCTTTCTCTCTGATCAGCTCACTGAGCTCTCTATATAGTGAACTTTGACACGACTGCTGCAACTTAGCACACGTTACCATGGAGATCGGCTGCCATATAAGGAAGGAGAGTGTGTTTGACTGGTCAGAGCTCAGGGACCTCCCCCTGAACCCTATTGGCTAGTCGGCACTTGTGCTACTTGGTACCTTGCCAGAGCCAGCATGGAGGTCGAGAGGAGGGCCGCTTGGTCCTAAAAGGAGACGTTTTCCGAAAGAAAGAGCCACCAAAAATCCCCCCCCAGACTATATGAGATATAAGCCTGCACACATATAGCCGCACAAAGCTTTAGGAATTACGTGAAGGAAAAAAAAAGAATAATTTCCTCCTCTTGTATCCGGTTGCAGTATATTAAACATGCTGGAAAATCCAAGGATGTTCCAGTTCCTGAACATGGATTACACTCTAAAATGTTTGTTGTTGAAGTATCACCGTTTTGCTGTTAAAATAATGCTGCTGTGTCATTTACGACGGTGGAAAGGCTTTAAGTTCCTGCAGAATTAAACATCGATTGTTTTTTTTTTTGCTGTAAATGTTTACAATAATTCATGCTGCAATTCAATTTTACACCCCAGGAGCCATGCAATAACAGAATTTGTTTTCTGTAGCTTAACCAAAAAATGCTCAGTTTAGTCAGGAGCAGATGGAATAGTGGCTATGTTTAGTTTTTATACAGTATTCTAAAATACAGCAGCTTAGATGTTGCACTGGAAATCTAAATGTGAGAAGGTAAATATTGCAAAGTGTAGTATCATTAAGAATGCATCTATTTTACTGCGGCAACTTTACAGTGACGTACTTTGAACTGCTTTAAAAGCAAAACTTTTAGTGAAAACAGCAACAACAAAAACAGTATGCAGTGTGTATTATCATGTTACAAGACAGAGATATAGCTCATATTATGAGCCAATAAGTTTCTATTACTAAATGACCCATCCATCCATCCATCCACCCATTTTCTTTACACCCTTGTCCCTCTGTGGGGTCAGGAGGTTGCTGGTGACTATGTCCAGCTAACTTTCCGGGCGAGAGGCGGGGGTCACCCTGGACAGGTTGCCAGTCTGTCGCAACTTACTAAATAACGTTGTTGCTACTTTTGAAAAATAATTCTGCACCCTTCTTTGCATGAAACATGCATCAAATTCTGTTATCTTCGCTCCCTGACATTGCAATGGTTCTACGCAGGTTTAAAAGGTTGTAAGTGCTTCTAACCAGGCGCTGTTTATCACAGTCGTAAAGATGTTATGGCAGTGCACTGAAATCCTCTGTCTGCACATCCCAGAGGCAACAAAGATCTTTTCCCCCCTCTAATCCAACTGGGTCACAAGGGGCCAAAATCTGGTCCTCCAAAAGTCAAAGCTTTGTCTACATGTGGTCAAATAAAAAAAAGAAGCAGGAAACAGAGATTGCATCCAAAAATATATAAATTTATCGCTACATGTCAGAAGCCACCCACCACCATGCAGGACAGGCGGCGAGACAACAAGGGAAATAAAGCGAGGTGTCATTTGTGGAGATACTTCCTGACTAAAAACATTGTGAAGGAGTAAATGTCTATTTAAAAATTCAACTCATTGATGCCAACGGTTTGCATGTCCAAAAGTGTTAGTCATTGCAGGGATAGATGAAGCATTTCCAGTTTTAAAGAAAAACAACAAAACAACAAAACTGTTTCACTCTGAGTGCAGCTTTGAACTGCAGGTGAAACTTCACAGCCGTGGAGATGAACTTCACAGCCAGGTCAGTGTGTGAGGCGACAGAGAGAGCAGCTCTATCCACCAGCATTGTCTCAGGATGTATTACAGTATATGGCTGCCCCCTAGCGTATGATTTTTTTTCCTCTCTTCAAATAAGATTCAATTTAGAGGAGCCATCCGAGACGGAAACAGCTTCAGTCTCGTCTCTCGCATCGACCAACCAAACTAACGAGCTGCAGTTTAAACTGATGGCTGTTTTAATTTCGCTCAACACAACCGTGGATGGGGGGAAAAAAGCTTTGATGGCTGCAGGAGTTGGATTTACTTTTGCAAAATTTTTTTTCCCCAGCTACCTTTACTAATCCTAGAGGTTGTTTTCAAACCAAATTGCATCTAATATTGAGAGAAATTAGCCGAATATATATATATATATATTTTTTTGTTTGCATTTTTATTTTTTCGTTTACAGATCCAGCGAAAGTGGAAACGGTGGCGGCTGCAAGGACCCATTTTCACATAGAAAAAGGTGAGTTTATAATTCTTAATTATGATAATTTTTTAAGCACCGTTGCTTTATTTATCAGCTTTAATTCAAAACTTTTTTCCCCCTTTAAAATAAGAGCTGCATCGGGAACCTAAACGCGAATCGTATTCTAGCGGCTGTGCAGCGAACACGGACTTTCTCCACCTCATTCATTAATTTCTAAGATAACCGCGACAAATCTTGCAAGTTTGCAAACAGCCATTCATAAAAAAAAAATTTATTCAACATTAATAGCGAGTCAGGAGGCTGTATTCTCATAGCAAACCTACCAAATGCATATGCTGCTGATTCGTCCGTAGCCGGATGCATCTTCTCTCCCTTCTCTCTCTCTTTTATTCAGATTAAATTTAGTCTTCCCCCTTTCCGACACAGACTGATTCCTCTCCAACCCAGTCGGGGAGTTGCATGCACCAAAAAAAAAGAAAAAAGAAAGAAAGAAAGGCTCGCTGTTTATTGGGAACGATGTGCAAATGTCTGCTGTTGCTGCTGAGGATTATGAGGATGCAGCAAAAACTTTTCGGCAGCCGAAACAAACGACTGATTCACGTCATGTGCTGCTGCGTGAAGAATTAAGAGGAAACGCAGCCTAAATAGGTTAAAAGTGTCGTCCGAGCAGAACAAGCGTGTGTGTGATGCCTTCTGGAAACGACAGGCAAAGCCGGGGAAAGGTATGCGAGCGAGCGGCGAAGATCCTGTGCGCCCTAATGTGGCCAAAGCGCGCTGGATCCGCCGCCGCTTTGTGGTGGGCGATGCTGAGGGGAGAGGAGAAGAAGAGAGGAGAGAGGGAGAGAGGAAGAGAGGGAGGGAGGAGGAGGAGGTGGAGGAGGAGGGGCAGTGGGGGTGCAGCCAGAATGGACACCTGTCTTTAAGTGGGGCCGGTTAGTAACGTGGAATTGTGCATTTTTTTGCAAATTAAATGAAAATTGCAATTGCAATTGCAATTTTCAAAATTAGCCACCATGCGATTTTAGACTAAAATTTAAATGCAACTGATATAAATTATACTTTTTTTTTAAAAATTCAAATACGACAATATCTGCCATGCATATTGAAATCTGCATTATTATTACTATTATAATGCAACAATTATTTCATGGACTTTGTGTGGGATGAAGAAACATTTCCCAAATACTATTTTCCCCCCCTTTTCTCTTTTCATTCTCTTTTTTCCTCTCTATTCCCGGGTTTCATCGGTTTCCCTCTGCGTGTCGCCTTCAAGCAGAGGATAAAAGTATTAAATGCTCAGCAAGCCGCCATGCGCACAACAATAGCGCTGCCCAACGGGATCAGTATCGATTAAGTTGAGACAGAGGATGTCGCCCGCACTAAATATTTACTGATCACACACAAATAGCTGGGTCTTTAACGATTTCTCATGCTCGGGAGGGAGGGGAGAGAAGAAGAAAAAAGAATACAGGACTAAATCACTTTATTATTGTTGGTGAAACAAACGGCGCGCCCTTAATGTGGAAGACAGCAGAGGAGATGTGCTGATTGGGATGATTGCAGTTAAATTAATCGATAGAGCGACAGATAATAGTTGAGATTTACGATCTTGCAAAGAGAAAAAAAAAGCTCCACGCGCTGCGTGAGGTGGACATAGCTGGTGAAATTCATACCGTTTAACTGAGAAGACAGTTTTATTCCCCCCAAAATATTCAGAATAAAAATCAAAAGGAATACACAATAGTAAAAATAAAAATATATTTAGCGACGGTTCAAAGTGCGTTATATATATGGTAAAAGTTCAAATTTCAATAAAAAAAAAAAAAATGCGTCTGACTTATTTGTGGTTTCACCAAGTCCTCTTTCATGCAGATAGATGGATTCTGACCCGCAGGTCTCCAAGTTCCCGGCCCGATTAACCCTTCCACAGCCGCGTTGGTTCAAAGGTTAACCAGGCTAATCAACTTCAAGAGTCTTATTGAATTAGATGGCCGCGGAATCGGGACAGAAACTCGTCTGTTCCGCTTCGAAACATTTAGAAGAAAGAAAACATTTCAGCTAAACTTAGATGTGAAAAAAACCTAATAAGTTTCTCAACGATATAACCCCCAGAATATGCAACACACGTCTTTCAAAAAAGCTTGATGCAGGTCATCACGTGGTTGTTTCTTATCAAATTTATCTGTAGTGTTTCATGACCTCAGTCTGCTGCAGAGCTTTCATCGCCTGTCTCTTTACAGTAACATCTAATGGTGATAGATGCTGAGTTATTTGAAAATCGTCTGAATAAAATTAACTACAAATCAATATAATAATTAAAATAGTGATAATTTTGATTAAATTAATTGTTCACTGATTTTTTTGCATGCAATTTAAAATAGACTTGTCTTATAAGTTGCTCAGTTTCTCACATTGTGCAGCTCTATTGCTAATCATATCTCATGAAAACTTGAGAAAAATCTTGAGCACACGTCACTGTAAATATGCTTTTATTGCGAAAATTGTGTTTTCTGCTTCATTCTTGCAGACTACAAAGGAGCATATAGTGTTGGGGGACAGAAGCACGAACATTTAGATGTTTCACTAAATGTAGTCACCAGCATAGATCACGTTCAGTCACTGTGTCTGTTTTCCTCTGACGGCTGCTGTCTAAACGGCCAGCAGATCACAAACACCGTATATCCGTGTTCAATTCACCAATGAGCGATTACAGTGGCAATTTAAAGAGATAGGGTTCAATTTATCTCAATGATCACTCCTCGGGCTGACTGCCAGCATGCTCTTAATGTATTTGCAAATACCTATTGTTTGAATTATTGCTGCTGGGTCTGAAGTGATCCAAACTGCAGAGGGAAAGATGAGTGGAGTAAATGATGTGATGTTTTGGCAGCTAAAGACTGGATGGATGGCGCGTACACGACGATTACTTCAGGCAGCAGCATTGTAGCAACAATGGCCAGGGGGTCAATGATTTAACTCGAAGGACTTGCTGGGAAAGTCTGGATAGAGGGAATTGTGTGATGAGTGCACTCTAACCTCACAGAGACTACTGCTGAAGTACCCTTTGGCAAAAGCAGCTTAAATCCCATCTGTCCCAGAGGAGCAGCATAGTGACCATCAGTGCAACTTTTGAAGCTGGACCAGGGTCTTGTGTTGTATGCCTCTTTGAGCCCTCACTTTTCTTTCTGTTTTTTTTCTTCCCCCTCTGTTAAATGGGTGGGAAGGGTGGGCTGTCCTCTCACCCTCTCACTCCTTTTCTTTTTCATTTGCTAGGAGTGAAAAAAAAGTTTGAGAGGAGAGAAAGTCGCGACAGCACTCTGCGCAAAGCCAGACGTGGCTCACATGTGGCTCCCCCCCCCCAGGCTACAGACGGGGTTTTGGGTTACTGTAACTCAAGGTGTGTTGTGGTTGTAAGGGTGAGTATGTAAAAGTTACACACACACGTATGGAGAGGCGCATTTCAGTTTCAGCTTTCCATTAAGAGTCTTAAGGGTTTTTTTTATATCACTTATTTTCAGTTGATGATACAGTGATAGTAAACACATATTAGAGCCATCAAGGACATCAAAGTAATGTTCCTTTTGAACAATATTCACACCATGATACCAATATCTTCTAATAAAATCATAATTTTAGTAGGTCTTGAAATAAAATCAAGGCAGCCATATAATGGCTTGTATTGTTATATCTGGCAGTAACAATATGCTGTTCAAATAAATTATCTCTGTTTAGTCACTGATGTTTCTGAGTTTTTTGTCACATGTCATGTTATTTTGTCACTGGTTAAATAAATTAAAAACTGCTTTTTGGGGGGGGTGGGGATTTCCAAAGTTTTGACTACTTCTAAATTGACTTAACAGATTATATCTTTCTTTTCCTCTGAATGCCTCAGAGACAATGTTTTAGTAAAAGTAAAGATGAACGATGTGGATGAAGTAAAACTGTTTTGAAATGATACTCAAAATTTATCTCCCAGCTGAACTAACATTAGCACGAACAAGTGAAGAAACAATCAGAAAAGAAAAAAAAAAACATTTCGAAAATCATACAAAGAAATGAGCAAAGGTAAACAATAAAGCCCTTCATGAAACAGGATGTGTCTTTTGGCAACTGGACTCCATGCCGATAGCTCTGAACAAATCTGACAGCTGGGATCAAATTTAGCTACCTTTTAATATTTTCTCTGGAATTCTTCACTTCCACCGGAATCAACTTTTCACAGAGCACAAGTTTTCTTATTAATATTGGAATTTAATTTCATTTGACTGATCATCAATGTTGATTGATGGTGGGAATATAACCACGACGGAACAAGAAGGGAATTTACCAAGACCTCAACAAGAACAGTGGCAAGGTAAGAAGGAAGAAAAGTTGGGTTTTTATGTGAAACTGACTCAAGAAAAAACGGAATCCATGTACAGGATCTTTATGAAGAAATAAACATGTTTCTTTTACTTTCACTTTCAAGTCGAGAACAAATTTTGAAGTTGCTCTGTGGATGCTAAATTGACTTATTTAACTTACAAATCTTTAAAACAAAATGAATGAAACAGATATATTTCAATTGAACAAATAAAGAAAAAACAGGTTCCTACAGATTAAAGTTCTATCTTTCAGATGTTAAAGAAAACACTGGAGTTTTCTCTTTCTGTAAGGAGATAATTGCAGTACTGCTCCCCCTCCCCTACCTGTTGCCATCCACAATGAATCAGCTGACTAAGAGAAGGCAACTATGCTTTTCTCATGCTCATAAATATGATAGATCAGACTGTTTGGATATATTGCTGGTTGCAAAAATCAAAGAGAGTCATGATGTGCAACCTAAAAAGTAATATTTCGCAAGACAACTACAAAATGCTACACTATAATATGTCCCTTTAATAAAAGAAAACAAGAAGATTTGTTTTTTCCTATTTCATCAATGTAAAGTTCTAAAATATGACGCAACACTGATAGGGAACTGTTACGTCAATATCTGCGGCAGTAATACATTTAAAAGCCTGATTGCATCACAGATTAGAGTCAAGGCATTCAGTTTCCAGCATCAGTGGGGGACCTGGGCAGGTGTATGTAAAAGCGTACGAACATGAGGAGGTGGTGTAACTATCAGTGCTTAATGGCAAATAAAACACCTGATGCTGACACTCGATAGCTTCTACAGTCAAATCCGATGATGGGTGTTACTTAAGCTAATTTGGTTATTGAAAAAAGGTTTTCTAAGAATTCAAAGTACGATTTTGCAAGCATCACCCAGGTTGAGGTGGTTTCTTTTTTGCTTATTTTTTTTCATGTCAAATTCTGAGGTATGTACATTTGTCCAACTAGAACATAAACACAAGCTGCCTGTTCAAACAAGCTGTAACTGCCACACTTCAAATTGCTTATTTCATGGGCTTTAAGATAAAATAATTTAATGTTCTCTAATATGATTTTCAGTTGGATGGCATGAAATGAGTGCTACACTTTGTCCATATCATCCTTTTACAAGCCAAACAAACAGGTAGGATCACAATGATGCTGCCGGGTTTTCATTGCGGTAGAGAAAATATGAAAAAAAGAACTTGTATCATAGTTAAAATGAAGTAGTGAACAAATGGCATCATGAAGATCAAGGAATGAACTACAGAAAACAGAAGAATGCTTGTGGAGAAGATTAAGGCGTGGTTAGGTTCAGGTTCAGCACATCATCTGAAATTACAGTATGGGATAAATGAATAACCAAGACAAGGCCAAAAGAAATCAGTTTTGAAGAAGACTGCACATTTTGAACATGCAAAACTAACCTAAACAGAAGGAGAGAGTTACCGATTAAAATAAAAAGGCTTCAGATTTTCACACATTTCATGAAGACCAGGTTTGGGAAAGTTATACTGCTGGTAAACTAATAGGCTGATGCTGAACAGCTGAAAGAGATGTGGTGCATTTTATTATACAACAGTAGCCACAGTCACACACAAAGTCAGATTTGAGCCAGTAAATAACTTTTTATGGTTTGGATTCTGAGAGGAGGAGTAAAGAATGCACAGGATTCTCCACACAGCCTAGATTCAGACAGGAGGGATGCGATGGGACACGACTCACCGTCACACCTCAAGCTAACGAAACTATGCCCATTATTTTTTTGTAAATATCGCAATTGGCATGATTTGGCTTAGTAAATGGCAGAATATGACTTTTGTTTTTCTTAACAACACCTGGTGTCTATTTCTTTCATTGTTCATGCTTGGTGAGCTTTTCCTCATTCTGCCATATTTCACCAGTCTCCATCCAGGAGACACAAGTCATGTTGTTTCACACTTCAACACACAGCGTGTTAGAAATGTGTGTTTGCCCTTAAATGCTGTAAGATATCAACTTTGCTTCATGGATAACTGCCACACACACACAAACCTTAAACATGCAGTGGGTATTTGATCAGAACTGCATGTTTTCATTAACTAGCACACATGTTAAACCCTGGTACAAGATATGCATTTTTAAAATTTCACTACAAAAGTCTCAGTATACTAAAGAACATGTATCTGTGCTGTAGGCAGTACTTGTATGATAATCTCTTTGCACAGATTACAGTATTACATGTAGCGTGGCATGGAGGCAATCAGTCCAAGGCTCTTCTGAGGCCTTGGACTGGAAAAGAAAGCCAGATAGCTTTAATAGTGGCCCGTCAGCTGGCCAGTGTAGCACTGCGCTGCCATGGTCACAAGAGCATGTATTGTTACTTTCAGCAGTGTGGGGAGAAACCAAGTTGTGACGGAAACTGAAATGAGCATCTCCAGAAACCCCTTCTGCTGAGAAAAGCATGACGTGCTCCATGTCCTGACCCTGAACTCAGTAACACACTGTCAACCAACTGAAACAACTCATATGGGCCCCTAAGTCATCACTGACTGGGGTAATGTCACATTATTTGGATTCTTTGCTTCTCATCTCTTCCTCCATCCGCTTGGACATTGTTTTTCATATCATATATAACATTTACTTTTAACTGAAAAGAGAAGTTTGGGCCAATCTCCATAGCCTTAGCCTAGGTCAGAGACTTGTTACATTGTTTCTCATTCAGAAGGGGCTGAACACGAGTATGTTGGGACAAGTCTACGCTGAATGGAGTTTGCTTCACATCTTCTCAAGACTGTGGTAGTCTTGTTGTTTGTGTACCTTTTTTTTTAAATCACATTTTCCTTCCACTAAACTTCCTGTTAATATTCTTAGACAAGACCCTAAATAACAGTTTGTTTAGGAAAGCTAAACAAATTGCTAAACTGTAAAGCGATCAGTCTTCTCCGACTGTGAAAGCCTTGATCTTTTCATGCATATATATTCTTTCAATATTGATCAGAGGTATTATAGACTTTTTCATAAGCTAGATTTTTAGTTTTTACTGGAAGAAAGTTATAAAAATCAAAACATACAACCATAAACCATTAAAATATTTTGCATTGACATTTTTTTGATTTAATGATTTGATTATCTTCTAATTTAGTGAGATGTCCCTGTACAGAATAAAGTCTAAAACTGTACACAAAGTAATTTATGTTTGATAATAATATTTTTGTGCCGCTATGTTATTAGAAAGCTGTGTTTGTTTACAGTACATTGGTCACTATTTTGCAAGTCGATCAATATTAAAATTACATACAGCGTTACATACAGTCACATACATTGTACAAATATATCTTCACGCATAACTTGTTTAACGTTTCAGATTGTTAACCGAGTCCTTGCAACATTTTTAATCCAAATTTTACTGTAGGAATGGCAAGACAATACTGGAGCTCAGCTTGCTGAAATAAAAAACAAAAAAAAAAAAACAGGGTGTGATTGATCTGTTCCAAGAAACATTCAGTGGCGGAAAAAATCTGTTCAGTCAAGTTGAATAACGGACACAACAGAAAGTCCACAATGCAGAAATTGGATGATTGTAAAGGAAAACGTGGAGTGAAAATAGAAACATTGTGTACATTTGTTCAAAAAGACTATTTGTGGAAAAAATGAGCACGTTTAATGTACAAGTAAGTTAGTCATAACAGAAGGTGCTAATGAAGCTCAAATATGGAATGAAATAATTACTAATCACTAGTAAAAATTCTTGTGTATCCACCAGCATAACTTACACTCTCATTACAGAGTCTCGGCAATCTAAAAACTATGGTGTGATATTTGCCACCTTGGGAAATAAACGCCTCTCTTTACTTCTAAAAACGCTCTCCCCTAAATTCAGTAGTGATAAAATGGTGCCATTCCAGAGAAATGTCACAGTTTATTTAAACACCATATTGTTTGCAGCTCAAGGTGAAAATAATACCATAAACTATGAGGATACCCATAATAATATGGCTTAGCAATAACCGGCAGCAGTTAGAAAGAAAAAAAAAACAACAACTAAGACCCGTTTCATCAAGCTAATTGCCTGTTTGTGAGAGAGAGCAAACTTTTCTGCTGCCACTCTATTACAGAGGCTCTTTCTTAATCATAAATAGGGCCCTTGTGTCCCAGAGGGAGTTGCAGTTCTAATTTACAATTGAACTAAAGACCAAAGCTATCAATCTTTCACAGACATTTTATATCTGCCCCCCTTCTCTCTTGTAATTGTGGTGACATAACCATAAACAACACAGAAAAGGCTGCTTGTGACTGATCTGTGGAAATGACAGCATTACTACAAAAGTGCTCCGGTCTACTTAACACATGAGGCGAACACACACACACACACACACACACACACACACACACACACACACACACACACACACACACACACACACACACACACAACCTCATCAATACCTCTGAACACTACATATTCAGAGCAGGATTTAATATGTTTCAATGATTTGAATGAGCCTAGTGTAAGAAATGGCAAAATATCAAAGATAAGAAAGTGTTTTTAGATAGTGTCTTGCTAAGGTTTTCATAGATCTTTCACTTTGTTACATTTTTATCACAATACAGTCCCAAGCACCGATGCATTTTACTTGGATTTTATAAAAGGTGGAACTTCTGTAATTCTAAATGATTTAATGTACATTTATTGTGAACCATTTACTCTGATGCTATTTAGATAAATCCACTACCAAGAACTTACCTGTGTGTAATTTAAGCTATGAAAACCCACAGCTAGGGGACAACATCAGGTTAAAAAAAAAAAAAAGGAAAACAAACAAGAGAAAAACACAATATACAGGGCAGGGAAACCCATTGAGAATTTCAAAGAGAAAACAACATCCCAAGCTTTAAACATTTCACTGAGAACCTTATAATCCATCATTTGAAAATGGACAGAGTTTGACAACGCTACAATGAGTGGCTGGAAACCAACAATTCATACGTCATGTGGAATACCTCATCCCCACAGGAAACATGGTGGTGGCGGCATCATGCTGTGTGGGTGCTTTTCTTGAGCGGGTCAGAGTTGATTGGAAGATTGATGGAGATAAATACAAAGCAACTCTGGAAAAAAACCTGTACCAAAAGACCTGAGACATCAATGATGGTTCACGTAGTAGCACGGTATTGATGAATGTCCTAAATATACAACATAGCCAAAGTAAAAATAGAATCATATCCGCATGAGTTTGAATGGTCCAGTCAAACTCAAAAGTCAGTTATAAAGTCAATTTATCAATTGACTTAACTTCAATTGATAAATTTAAGTTAGCAATTTCTTTCTGTGGCAAGAAACTGATAACTTCAGACACTCTCCATCTGAAATCGGAGTAAGATTGTGTTAGTCTGAAAAGAATTGTATAAAAAGAATCTATAAAAGCTGTTATTGGTCTTCCCCTTCACAGTGACGTAAGGAATTTCAAAATGAAACAGAAACCTTAGTTTACTTTAAAATTCTTAGTTTAAAAATGAAAATATCAAAATCATATTGATAAAGAAAAACATGGGAAAAAAATGAGAGCTGCAGCTTCTCCACATCGAGAGGAGCTAGTTGAGGCGGCTTAAGCATCTGGTCACCCTCCTCAGTGGTGAGCTGTTCCAGGCATGTCCCACTCACAGGAGACTCAGAGGAAGATCCAGGAGGGAAACACCAAGGAGGATTTGCCCCACGTGGCTGTGGAGAGGGACGTCCAGGCCTCTCTGCTTGGGCTGCAGCCTCAGCAACCTGACCCCGGACAAATGGAAGATAATGGTTGGTTGGTTATTTGGACGGACGAACGGATGGAAAACAAGATAAATATGATGTCCTAATAGGCTTTTCATAAGATAGCGCACACTTACAGAGTTTTCTGAGATGCTCTTATAACCCGAGTGTCAGGAATCCAAACAATAATCTAATTATCATATCTTACAAAAAAAATCTGTGGTTTATTAATTAAGACCAATACGATGTTCAGGTGCAATTTCTCATAATACACTGGAAACGGCATAATGTCGCATACGGATACAACATTTGCCTTCAAAACACAAGACGCGAGAAGGGAACTTGCTGATGCGACAGCTTCATGTCTTCAACAAAGCACACAGAAGCCCGCCGACGCTCGGACACATTCCTGCCCGCGGTGGCGGAGCCATGTCACAGCCGCCGCACCCCGCCCGGTGATGCCTTTAATGATGAGACGTTTCATTAATGAGTTAATGCAAAAACTCTCAATGTCATCAGCAAAGATAAGAGGGAAGAAAGCGCCGCATTGTGCACATAATAACGGGCTCCCTGCATGTCCCAGAGATGTCACGGGTCAGCCATGTTAAGAATGTGTGTGCCCAATCATCCACTGATCTTTATCTGATGGGCCTGCAGCTAACCATGACATGGGTCCAATCAGGGGTGCTGATGAATGGACAAAGGGGGCCTTGAATTGTTGAAGCCGTCACATGACTGCTTCTCTACTAAATCACACTGACGTTAGCAATCAATACACCAATTACCGAACAAGATATTAAGCATGTTGTGCAAAGCAGCAATCTATGCAACAGCACAGTAAACAATCTACAATTCTCACATTTACAAAGTTGTGACATGATGCTGATTTTTATTTTAGCACACCTCAAACTAAAATGAGATAAACATACATATAAAATGAAAAGAATCCTGGGACTTGTGATTTGAGGTCACATTGCAAGATTTTTTACAAGTTTTTTGTGCTCATAATGGTAACATTTATTTCCATGACTGAAATGGCAAAAATATGTTTTTAAAGAGAATGAACAAAAGGGAGCAAATGGCAGAGAAGAATGTAGCCAAAAGTTACCAAAGAGTGATGATGTTACGCCCAGAACAACTAGGGCGTCAAAGCATAACATGATATTCAACAAAGACAATATTAATGAGAAGAACGTTTCCAGCTTGTATGTGAATTAACAAACTTAAGATTCACAGTGTAATCTATCCAGCCAGACATAAGAAGTCAGGAGAAATATTGTCCTAGTATAGAAGCTAAGAGATTTAACAATACACCTTCTAAAAGGATTGTTTGGAGAGAGTAATTGCATGTTCTTCGTTCTGACAGAGGACACTGAAAAAGAAAATTGTAGCAAAACAAGTTTTCCTTTCTGAGACACTTTGTGCTCATAAAAAAAACAAACAAACAAAAAAAACATCTGTGATCAACTTGATGATCTGGCTGTTGACTCCCGCCTTGAGCGATCTGCTGTAGCCAAAGTATGAGTCTGGTTGCCTTATATAAAGCCCAGATTCCCCCAGTTGCTCATAATCCTGGGGAAAAAGTGATTACTAACAGTTAGACTATTCTAGGTTACAGAAAAGATAAAAGAATAAAAAAATATTAACCCAAACATTTTTGTTTCTTTGTGTCAAGTCAACAAACCATTTTCTCTATTTTCACGGAAAAACAAATTATACAAGACTGTGCCACTCAACAAACTGCAACCTTATATAAAAATGTTTTTCTGTTTTGAGGTGCATGACTTGGAATTTCCTTTTTATGGCAGAAAAATGTGTTTCACTATTTCATAAAATATTTTTGAGATTTGATGATGTTTCATATCTTTTTTCATTCATTTATCAGGAGATCATACATTCATTGATATTACATACATTTTGCAAAACTTACATGACATTACTTTTTTTCCCTTTCCACGTAGCAAACATAAATCACCGTACTGACATAACAAAAATGAGACAAAATACATATAGATGCATAAATAAGAATTCATTAGATCTTTCATGTTTTAAATATTTTTATATTTCCCATATAAGTTATGTGTGCTTCAAAATAACCAGATGAAAAAGAAAGTCAGTTAACAGTGAACCTCAACATAAATAATATTAGTCATTAAAGAGTAGCGTTTATGATATATTGATTTAATACAACCATTTAAAAAAAAAACACAAACAAAAACATTTGTTGAACAATGCATGGAGGAACAAATTAAGATCTTAGTTGGCTTTGTAAGCCACAATGCGGCGGAGCATAAAGGATTCCAGGAATAAATTCCAGACACCGCCAACATCGTAAAACCTGACAAATTGTTATAACGGTCTGTGTAATCCACACCACTGTCATTCTCAGGACTTTAAGCTCTCCCCGACAGAGTCTTAGTATCAGATTTAGGTCTGAAGCCAAGATTAGACAAAAACGGTGAAAAAAAAAAACTTCCAGTCCAGTGACATTTGTCTCATACTACATTATCTGAAATCAAATGCTCTATTCAACTCCCAGCGTTCCATATAGAACAATCAGTCCAGCCCTAATGTGGGAATGTCTGTAATCCTTACAAAAGGACGCTGACATTTATACCCGGCAGAAATGAATTAGACAGGGACTGAATTCTTCCAGTGGCTTTGTGCATGCTACACTAGACTGGATGGATAGATAATGACACTTTATTACGGGGTCATTATGGCAGGTAGCTCTCAACGATGAATAGGTAGGTCTAGTCAGCACGTACAGCTGTGAGACAGGTGACCCAACATGTTAACAAATGTGGCAAATGGGCATTATGAGACTAATGAATTCAGAAGACGCTCTAGGGGAAAGAACAACATAAAAGCAGAGCCCTTCTAAGAATTCCCGAAAGAAATACTCAGCTTAAGTCTGTTTTAAGGAAGTTTTCTCACCTCCTGTCACCTCACTTTCCCAGATTCTGAAAAGATGAGAAGAGAGAAAAAAAATGTTACAAAGAAAGTTGCACATACTTTGCAATTGTGCTGCTGACTGAGGCTGTTATTGTGGCTGGTATTATTCAGATTCTCATTATAAAACCATTGTAGATCTAATAATAGCACAAACAAACATGTCATTGTGGCATTAAGCTCTTCTTTTAACAACAACAAAAAATTGTCTTGAAAAGCAAAAGGATTTCTAATCTAGCTTTCATATTCTGTGATAAAGGATTTAAGCTACTCTTCAGTTCAGGGTCTCCTTTGTTGAACACCTTGTAACAAGACTCATCACTGTAGAGAATGGACCCTTGTGGTAGAAAGGCATGTTCAGCATAGTTACTTTTAGCATTTTGTTGCTATTAATAAAGACAAAATCTTGGCTGATAAAGACATTGTTTGGTTGCCAACATATTTTGGTGTACCCACTTTGAACATGAGGTTTCAGGTCATTTCGCCCGTTTTCTATCCTATTTTTACTCACACAAAGCCCATTCTAGAGACCTCACTAGCTTGACTTGATGCCTCAACAGTAATGCCAGGAGTATCAGAATCCCTACGCAGTACTGAAAAGTCCAGAGAAGTGTGACCAATATGGCCCCACGCTCAGTTCTGATACAAGGGAGAGCAAACAACTCCATAACCCAAAACGATCAAATTTAAAATCTTTTATTACAAA
>CAEGAF010130606.1:0-10089 GCA_903067075.1 Micropoecilia bifurca
CACACACACACACACACACACACACACACACACACACACACACACACACACACACACACACACACACACACACACACCAGGCAGAAAAAACACACGCACACACACAAACTCCTTCAGTTTCTTCCATCTTGATAATCTTATTTATCATCGACTGCTATTCAGTATCATTTTCCTTGGCACACCTCACAAGACAGTCAGGACAGTCTAAGAGCTTTTCAGTGAGGCTACATTTAAACAGCGACAACGTGCAGTGAAGCTGTTGGGGGAGGAGAGGGGAAGCCTATGCACCCTGACAGTGAGGAGAGCTATTTGGAGGGAAGGCGGAATCAGAGGGTCGGACCTCATTTTTAGAGCGCTGTGTATGAAAAGCAGCGGAGTTGTCCCTCGTAGAGTCTTTGATGGGGGCACAAGGGTGGCTCATGTCTTTAGGGGGCTGTTCACTCTGTTGAGAAGACGGACAGTTGCTGGTCAAAGCAGACTGGAGAAGCAGAGCGACGCAGAGGCAATGACAATGTGACAGTGACAGTCCCTACACACACACACAGCAGCTTGTGCAGAACACAAACACACACACACACACACACACACAGAAACATGTTGTTTGCTCTCAAAAACACGAAAAACACTTTTTAGCTGTGTTTTTTGTGTTCTGTGTTTCAGATAAGCAGGAGTCACTTCATTTAAAGAAATGTAATCATGTTTGCATTATTTTTCTCATTCATCTGGCAAATCTGCTGATTCCGACCTACTTCATGCAGATGTGAGTTTCAAATGCAGCTGGAGATCCATGAACAACATGAACTCCCTTCCTCAAAAGATAAAAAAAACTTCCATTGAAAAAGACAAAAAAACATGATTAATCTATATTATTTATATGTTTTCTAAACATTTTAGTGTTACATTATGCTATTGCAATGACAGACTATTTTACTTCCTCTGTTGGCGTTTTCTCAGAGTGAATGCTCTCATCTTCTGCCATAAATCACCCAGAACCTGTTGGTCACTAACCCTCGTCATGTCGTCGGTGCAGTCCTCCCTCGACGAGCTCACTGAATGTCCAGTCAGGTTGGTACGATGTTGCAGCTGTGGGGAGAGGAGCTGGAGGCTGCTGGCCCGTGTTGGTATGGCCTGACCAGGCGGCGGCAGGCCCGCCATGACCCCCTCGGACCCGTGTGGTCGGTGACGTTCCCGTCTCACGTACATGGAGTGGCGCTGAGGTCGTTGCTGGGAGGAAAAGGGGGACGTGTAGCCCAGGCCGTAGTGATAAGACTCATGGGGGGAAGGCAGGGTGTGAGTGTTGGGCATCGCTGGTCCTCCTGGGTCTAGGAGCTCTGGAGCACCAGCATCTTCTGGGGAATAAAGAAGAGCGCTACATTGACTTTGTCCTCACCTGCGGGTTCTAAAGTGGTTTTCATATAATATTTGAAACAACCGTGTCATTTGATCTTCTAATATTCAATATGATGAAGCAAAAAGTACAGTTTTTATTTCATCCATAGGATTTCTGTATATTTTAAAGCCCATCTAGATTAATGCAAACATTTTAGATTGTTATGAAATAGTTTTGTGGACAAGAGATAGTCTAGAAACACGCCATTGTCATTGTACCGACTAAAATATTTAATGATCTAATATCCAAGCGTTTCATGGGAACAAAAGCAGATTTATGTTTTCATCTAAACTTACCTGGAGCCAACGATTTGTGTCTGGACTTGTGTCTCGATGAGGAGTCCAACGTGCTGCTCTCCATACGGACATTCACGCTGCTACGGGAAGCGGGGCTGTGTCCTGACCGGTCACTGTGTCGAGCTGAGGGACTGCCTGGGGGTCCTGAAAGACCCGACGGGGCGTTGAGGTCCAAACAGCTGGCAGGGAAGAAACGGGCACTGGGTCCTACGACGGCCGCTGCGTTTGCGTTTGGGTCGTCTGGGTGAAGTCGACCATCGCTGAGGTTCCCCACAGATTTGGCGTCGCTAAGAGCCCCGTGGCTCTTGGACAGGCTTAGATAAGAAGCCGAGCTTTTAGAAGAGGACGACATGGATCCGTGTGCAGAGTCTGCCATGCTGTGGGCATGGCGGCCATGTTGTTTTTCTGTTCCAGACTGCAATGTGTTGTTTTTATTTTCCAGGAAGGTGTGCCGGCTGGCCTGCTGTTGCTGCTGCTGCTGCTGTTGCTGCTGTTGTTGCTGCTGCTGTTGCTGCTGCTGAGAGCGAGACGAGCTTGGTTTGCTGTGGGTGTATTTTGCCCCATGTCCCTGATCTGACAGCTTTGTTGAGGGCCCCAAGTTGAAATCAAACTCTGTCTTGTTTTTTGCCTCTTTGGGACTGAGAAGATGTGGCAGGTTGTTGTTAGCCAGATCTTTGTTGGACGAGGCTGAACGATTTAGGGTCTGGGACATGTACTGGACTTTGGGGTGGAGCGTAGGACTTAAACTAGATGGAGCCGGTTTGTTGCCATTCAGGAAACTTTCATTGCTGAGGTGATGCAGGTCTCCATGGCGAGGGAGACTGGAACATTCCTTGCTGGTTGATCGACGACTGGTGCTCTTGGTGTGACTCCTGTGGGGCAGAGAAACGTGTGATCAAAGGCCCTTAGATCATGTATGATGAATAAGTATGGACTTATTTATCTCATTTAATTATTTTGCTTTCGTTATGACAACTTACTTTTTGTGTTCAATTAACGTAAAAGTCACAAATCTTAAAGAAACGTTTTACTTTGACTTTACTAGAAACAACTGAGTTTAGTGCCAGTTTCATATCCTACATCTGACCAACTCTATATTATGATCATAAAAACTCAATTCATTCAGTTTATCCGATTTAGAGTGAATTGTCAAAAGTGTACACTTTGGAGAATTAAGTGAGATTAATGCAAATAAGTTCATAACATGAACTACAACACAAATACACTTTTAAGAGTGCACTTTGTAGTGTACACTCAAAAGTGTACACTACAAATTTTTGCACCCTATGTTGTGTTGCCATGGTAACATGTCTGGATTGCAATGCAACTGACCTGCTCTGGTTTAAAAATGTATAAAAATGTGATTTTGGACATTTCTGGCCTGAATGGAGAACACCTGTGTAGCTATTTGCCAAAAATAAATAAATAAATTCCAATCACGTTTCAAATGGATCATGATAACAAGTTGGGTTTTGTCACTGTATGACGGAGAGCTAACCTTGTAGGGACTGTATTTTCTCCGTGATGGTGTGTTTTTCTCTTGGACGAGCGTGGTGGGTTTGGAGAAGCAGGAGAAGATTTTTCTCTCTCCGTCTGCCTCAAAGGCTGGAAAGCCGGATGGTTCAAACACTGGTCAGTGAGATAACGCTCGGTAGGATTCAGCAGCAACATGCTCTGATGGAAAAACAGAAGCAAGAAAAAGGTTGTTTGGAGCTATTAGTAAAAAACTCTTGTGAATCTAATGAATAACACATTTAATTTAGAAGATTTTCAACCGATGTGCAAGTGGAAAACATGAATGTTTCAGTGTAAATTTACCTTCATCAAATCCAACATCAAACCACTCATAATCCCCTGGTACCGTCTCTCCAAAGTCTGAGGATGGGTGACTGTGGGAAACTGGCGCAGGAAAAAAAACAACAACAACAAAAAAAAACATCCTGGATAAAATGTTCAACCTCAGTAACGGTTCTGTCGTTTGTTTTCTTTAGACTCATATTATGCTTCACACAACAAAGTAAATGTTCCTTCCCTTTAATAAAAAAAAAGAAGAAAAAAGTAACTCGGTTCGTATGACACGGATCACACTAAACAAACTACTGAGTTTGCACACACATTCACAAACCCGTAGCTTTTCTCAGCCTTCTGGGACATTTTCTCTTGCTGTTAAGCTGAACACCAACCACCTATCTCATGAGTCACAGCAATCCACTCAGTCATGGTGCTGGGAACACTGCCACAAAAATGAAATGGATAGAAAGAACAGGCAGGAGAGACGAGGATAAGAGAGCAGAGCCAAGAGAGGGAGGACAAAATGAAAGAAAAGGAAGGAAGGAAGAGAAAATGGAAGGAAGAGAAAAAAGGAGGGGAGGAAGACTGTTTGCGTTTCCTACCCTGATTCCATGAAATCGTGGGTTGTTGTAAAAGAGTTTCATCTGTTCAGCAGGAAGAGGACCCAGAACCTTCTGGATGGTGAAGAGCTGGAGGTGAAAATCAGCACATCGAGAAAGCAGACTGAGCTGATCCGATTCTTGGCACAACATTGCAACTGCAGCAGAAACTTATGGTGCATTTCTTTGTTCTTGGAGGTCGAATTTTCCAAGTAATCACCTAAATTCGGAACTTTAGGTGACCAGAAAAAAACTGTTTGTCGTACATATGGTAAGTTAACCCCATACAGTTTATCAGCCATTCTGAATTTCCTTATGTCTTTAAACCAGCAGAACACTACAGTGCTGAATGTCCCTCAGTATTTAAAAAAACATGCACTGTCAGCATGTAAAATAATTTCAGATATATTTTGCATTAACATTAATCTAGGATGTCATATCTAATTTTTTGGCTCATGTTGCCCGCCTGTTAATTTGGGGGTCTTAAGTAACTGCACAGCTTCCTTATGCCTGGGGCTGGCTCTGCCACTCTCACCAACCTCTTTGATTTTTGTTTTTCAAAAGCACTCGACACTTTATTTCAGCTTATTGACATTGAAGAAGACGACGAAAGCTACCCAGATGATAGCTCCATGTAGATCCAAAACGCCAGTTTTGTCACACAAAGTTTATTTTAAAATTGCTTTGAAAAGACATAAAACCCAAAGGAGAATGCTTCCACTGGTTACAGGAAAAAGTTGTAGGACCTTTAAATAAAAGGTTTTCATATTAAAAAAAATATTGCTAATCCACCTCCTTTTCAAATCTAGTTACCTACTGCTGCTCTACCAACCTGATCAATCTCGCTTTCCCCCGGAAACAAAGGCTGCCCATCACTCAGCTCCCCCAGAATACACCCCACCGACCACATGTCCACAGCCTTTCCGTAGGGAGCCCTGCAGCAAGGGGAACAATACCTATGATCACAATATTTATGCAGAAATATCATTCAAGGAAGAGATAAGAAGCTCGTTAATTAGATAGTGCGATAATGACAACAACGGAGGGTGATGAGGAGGGCAAAAAAATAAGCCACAAAATTAAGTAGATATGATTGCAAGAGAACTGCATCTTTCATAAGAGATATTAAATTGTATATTTTATGGCCCCTGAGGGAAGATTTCTGCACTGTGGAGAATCTGGTGAGAAATGGTGAGAGTTCTGGCAGCGGAGAAGCAAAGGAGCGCTGGTGTTGGAGGGAGAGAGTATTTGAGTGGGAGGCATTCAAACACCGTCTCTGTAAATGTTCCAGGGCATTTACTAAATCAAGCCACAGCAGTGCGGATAGATGACGTTCATCTGTCTCCAAGCTAGGATGGACACTGGTTGCGGCAAAAAAATAATAATTACCCCCGCAAAAAAAAGAAAAGAAAAAGAGCCGCACTATAGAATTAAAAATAAATCTGATGTTTGATCTCAAAATACAATTTGAGGTACTTATCTTCCAATGTAGCGCATAGCTTACTGCTTGCTTTCCCCACTGATCTGATTATACTGCAGTGCCATCGATAACCTAGCATTTAATAAATAACCGGCGTCAGAGATGCTCTACAATCAGTCCATATCATTAGGATATCATGTTGGCCTTTTAAAATCCATTAGGAATTAAGCACATCATGACTTTACGAAGCTACACAGTTCGGTCTTGGCTTCACATGAAGCTATAAGTAGACATGAACTCACTGAGCCCTGTTTCTTTTGAAACCATGAAAAACCCACTATATTTATCCAAATGACTTCTTATGAAATACAATGTAACTCGTTCTCAACCTCAGAGATTGAGAACAGAAGGAACAGTTAAAGATGGACCTCAATTAATTAGAATATGATAGAAATGGTAAGTAAGTTATTTCAGTAAACAGACTCCATAAATGAAACACTTATAGATATGTCTCACACAGAGGTATTGTTTATTTTGGCTAATAGTGTTTATTTAGATTTCTAAGCAGTTGCACATCTTGTTTAAAAAGTGTAAAAAATATATTTTTAATGATTACAATATTGTAAATCTGCCCCTTACTGAATGGTTTCTTATTTTGATATTCACAGAGTATTTCTAGAAATATAATCTTTTTCTTTGAACATTTATGTAATTTGGCACAATACTAATAATTATCCCAAGGTGGGATTTGATTTGACCTATATTTTAGCATCCAATTGTGCTAAAATAGCACAAGATCTATTCCCGTTTAGAGTTGCTTTTGAAACCTAATCAATGAAAAATGTATCAACAATCCAACGTGTAACGATGGCACCTGAGAAAACGTAGTGTTTCAGTTGTGGACTGTGTGTTTCATGACTTTGTATTTTGGTGTTTTTATGATGTAAAGCACTTTGAACTGCCTTGTTGCTGAAAGATCCCATACAAATAAAATTTTATTAGATTTAATTCTGAGGCCCTCAGAAATACCTACGGCGAGCAGGTTTTGGCCTGCGGGCCTTGAGTTTGACACCATATTGTCCAAAGGAAAAAACAAATTACATACTTAACATCAAAATTAACTAGCTCCCACACATAGCGACCTACCCCAGCAGCAGCTCAGGTGAGCGGTACCACCTGGTGGCCACATACTCGGTGTAGTTGGCATCTGTTCCTTCAGACAGGTTACGAGCAAACCCTGAGCCGGAGGAGGACAGAGATAATTGCACCAAGTAGACTTTATTTTGTCAACAGCAAATGCAAAAATGACCAATTAATAACAGGAAAGGACATTCAGTATCTAAATTGCTTGGACAGCCACAGTGACAGCATGGTAATGTTTGCCATGTGACCAGACTAATTAGTTATGTGACTGCAGGCGATCTGAGACTCCACTTTAGATAACTGGTGTAGAGAGAATCCATTTTAAGCAAGGAAAAGTCACAGTAAACAGAATGCCAGCTCCAACAGTGAATACCAAACAAATCTCACCCCAGCTGACTCAGTGGGTTGGCATTAGCCAATTATTCAGAGCCAGCTGACCGTGTCAGTTTTGCAAATACGCGTCCAAATGTAAAATACACACCTAGAGCACCGTGAAAGGGCAAATCCACGAACCACTAGTACGTTTTGCATCAGTGTGTTTCTCAGAACAGGAGGGTTTCTGCTACTAACATCACTACAATTTGACAGAGACGTTACCAATTAACTAATAATACAACAACAACCACCAGGGTATATTTAGGGTGCTGACTGGCAGTTTCCCAGAGGCAGATTTAGTTTCTCTGATAATCAGTTTACAAGATAGAATAAGGTGGGATTTTCTATTTTAAACCAACCCACAGAAACAAAACCGTTGAATCACTGATCTGATATAGAGCATCCATGCACAGCAACTATCAATTTGATAAGATGGAAGACATATCAGGAAGTCTACTCGACAAATCAAAGCATATGACATTATATATGAGAAAATGAAATTATTGATGCTACATTAGAAGTGAAGGATGTTATTAACTTATAAACAACAGAAGGTTTAAAATACACTCACCAAAGTCACATAGTTTAAGAACATCATCTGAACTGATGAGAAGGTTTTCTGGTTTGATATCTGAAAGAGAGATGATCTAAATCAATATCTTATTAAATTCAATAGTCAAGAAATTTAAGTCACAGTTTTATTTCTGTCTTAAAGAGTGTAACAGAGGTTACAAATCCTTAATAACAAGCAGTGGTGATACATATTCTCATTGATTATTTTGCTGTTAAAGATTTGTCTGGCCTATCAGTAACAATACCAGCAATGCTTTGGAAAACATGGGCAAGACGCTGCAGGCACCAAAGATTCATGAAATCAGGAAGAGTCAGCTGGTGGTGGTAAAAGAGTAGAAGGGATGCAAACAAATACGAATACTGACCTCTGTGTACGATTTCATTTTTGTGACACCAGTTGATGGCTTTGATGAGCTGGAAAATGTAGCTGCGAACTTTTTCCGGCGGCGCACCATTGGGAAATTCCTCTAGCAGTTCAAGCATGTTCTGAAAAACCACAACAATGACATCATGAAAAAATCAGACAAACTCTGTAGCAGCAATTCCATCCATCCATCCGTCCACACACACACACACACACACACACACACACACACACACACACACACACACACACACACACACACACACACACACACATTACATCTGGATAATTATGCTGTGTTGAATTTTCATTTAAAAAAACATGATGAAAAACTGTGTTTGGACACCCTGGCAACACAACGGGAAATACCAGTACTTACTACCAGCACAGTTTCTATGTTGCCATGGTGACACCTTTTTTTTTAATGCTTAACTGAGCAGTCACCATCCTACAGCCATGGATGAAGCAGCATAAAGTGCTGTGTGCACAGCATGCAGTCTCGATAAAATAAACATGGCATCGATGTTATCCTGACCCTCTCAACATATTCAAAGACGAGGTAGAGCTTCCCCCTCCTGCGAAAAGCCTCTTTGAGCTCAACGATGTTGTCCTGCTTCAGGGTCCGGAGCATCTTCAGCTCCCGAAGCGTCGTCTCCTTAACCTCCTCATTTTCTGAGTGGGCATTTAAAGACAAATATAGTTGTTTTTTTTGCACTTTTACAATTTTTCCTTATTTCTTCCCATCTTTTCTTTTTTTTTACTCACCTTCACTGTCTTTGAACTTCTTGATGGCCACCAGCTCATTTGTTTCCTGAGAGGAACAATGCGCAACAGTTTAGCTTTGTTTTAGTGGGACAAAGGTGCTTAATGACTTTATAAGAAGGGACGATGTGAAGTGATTAGTCTTCTGTCTGTTCTAACAGGGCATCTGTATAGTAAATATCTGTATTTGGAACCAGGATCCCCTCAGAAAATAATACAAATGCACAACTACCCAAAACATGGGCGGAACTCAGAATCAGTCATTTCATCATAATAGTCATTGATTCGATATTAACCCATTCAGAGAGCCAATGTTTGATGAAACCATGATGAAACGGACAAGAATAAACATCTTTGTTAATGACTTAAGGTAAAGCTCTTCATCCTAGAACAGTCTGTACCCAAAACCCAACAACAGCCACCACACATTTCAGTATCACCTTTAAGTGCACCAGTGGTTGAAATTAGAAACAAATTCAATTATACTCGATTTTGACTGCAATACAAAATGTTGAAAAAACAAAAACAAACAACTAGGTGTCCAGATTACAATAAAATGTATATGATTATGCGTACAATCAAATTAGAGTTATGAGACACAATTTCCTGTTCTTGTTTTGATTTCTAGCACCTCTAAAGAAAATGTCTGACTCTTTAGATACCTAAATGCTGAGCAGATGCTCACCTCCCTGCTGTGACCAAAACAACACAAAGCCAACCAAAGGAAACTATTGCCTAGCAATAATTCAAAGAAGACTAGTTAATGTATTTGATAATACTTTGTGATGAGTTAATATTCAGCCCATATATGTATGCATTCTTGTTTACAGCCTTCTCCTGACTGATACAGTAGAAGTTTGTACATTGTACATTTTTCTAACCTCTTGAAGTTACAGGACTGTCAGGAAAGTCCAACTGGGACAGCTGAACTTTATTTTTGATTACTCAGACTCACAGCAGTTGATGTTAAGTTTTAAACAAATCAAACAAAATACTGAAATGAAATAAAAAGGCACTGCTACAAGTATATATATATATTAGAGGTGCGCCGATCGATCGGTCACCGATCATAATCGGCCGATTTTCGTTAAATCGGTGATTATCGGGATCGGCCGATCATAGGCTCTGTTACCGATACCGATTACCTTCATCTCATTTCTCAGCCTGTCTGTCCAGCTGTTCTCGTCTTTCCTTCATGGTGCAAACGCGCAGCAACAAATGCTAAGCGATGTGCAACTATAACGCACTGAGTCAATGGGGACGTTTGCGTGTTGCGGCGGAAAATAGAAGCGGGTCAAAATCAACACGACGAAGCTAATAGACATAAAAACAATGACGGAGTTTGGCTACATCGAGGCTCACGGCAGTAAAAAGAC
>CAEGAF010130611.1:0-11296 GCA_903067075.1 Micropoecilia bifurca
ATCTATCTGTGTGTGTATATATGTGTATATATATGTATATATATATATGTGTGTGTGTGTGTGTGTGTGTGTGTGTGTGTGTGTGTGTGTGTGTGTGTGTGTCACAATAACAAGCCACTGTTATTGTAGTGACAGTGACTTGTTACTACCATAACAAGAGTGGAAGAAAGGTTAAAAACAACCGCACAGCTAATGTGTTCTTCATTATTTATCAAGTTGATAAAACTATTAAGAACAAGAATGGAAAAATTGGGAGGGTTTGGGGATGGTGACTTAGTGAATGAGTGTGTAAGTCAGTGCAGCGTTATGTGCAGAAATGTGCATGTGTATCACTAGCTGCAGAATGCACAGAGTTCAAGGACAGTTTTACCAACACCACTGCTGCTGATCTTCTTAGGGAACTTAATCACCATTACAAATAATTCAGGTTAAATACATTCCTAAATACCCTTGGGACTTTATAATGAAATTAGAAGAGCTGGCATTTATGATTGATCAAACAAGAAAGCCTAGAGTCACTGATCCAGCTAACCTATATTGAGGTTTATCAAACAAGGCATTTGCAGCCTAACTCAAATAATATGATGAAAAACTAGCACTAATTTCCATTGAAAGTGATCACGTGGCAACCGGTGTAAACAGAGACACTGAATATTTCAGCAGGATAACACTCAGATGTACGCACAGAGCATTAAACAGGTTGCAGGTCAACTCCATCAACGTCCAGAGAGAGAAATCCCATAAATTCAATGTGTGAATTTATCAAAGGAATGCAGTTAAGCTGTGAACTGAAGCGACTACTTCAGTTATCAACAGGGACACTTAGTGTTTGGGGATCTGTGATTAAGTTCGACTGTCACCAGAAACACCATGTTATTGTTCGTCATGTGTTGAATGCAACTGATGTGACAATAGGGAGGCGACATTTTAAGGTGCAACATGTGAGTGGTTTACAGTATTATCAGCTGGGAGAACCTGGATAAATGCATAATTTGAAGGGCAAAGCCAGGGAGCAGATTAACAATAACAATAGAGGATGGGGGACAAAACAAGAAAGGACCGCAACAGGAATGAACAAAAATAGGGACAATGAGGGATAAACACTGGGATAATAAGAGATCAAAATGGAGATGGCCGCCATAAAAAGAATTAAAAAACAAAAAACAGCTTAAGATTTTCTTTTTCTAAAAAGAAAAAAGCAACACAGCTCCTACTTTTGTAAATCTAGATTCTGAAACTGTTAAACCCCGACAACAAAAAGAAACGGTCAAAAACGCCATTTCCCCAACGCCTGCTAATGTGTTTGGATGGAGGTTTTATTAATGTTATTGTTGCTGTTGCACTGCCAGCTGGTTTACTGTGCGCTTTGTCTGTTCTAATAAAAGCCAAGCGATTGTGTTTGAGTGCCTTTTGCAGTTCCATAGCCTGCACACAATTTAAAGAGGAAAACACATTCCAACAACATAAACACAAATCTGAACCTAATAGAAACCTCCCTCCCCCAAAACAACAACAACAACAACAACAACAACAACAACAACAACAACAAAAACGATACCACGACTACCTTCATCCTATTCAGTCCATTTCAGCTGGTAGAGTGGGACAAAGCAGGTCAGCATAGAAAGGACTGCACACAAAACAGACTGCCGCCCATCCCGGCACAATCACGACTGAACTCTTGCAAATACAGCATTTTTCTCAGGGTCAATGAGTCCATTATCATTCAAATCTGGCTGAAGAGTTCTAATTTTAAAAATTGACAGTTTTTACAAACAAAAACTCACAAAGAAAGCCCACACATGTTTGTACAAAGACTTTTATAAATCTCTCTCACACACAAGTGTTCTTTGGTTGCAGCCACCAACTAATGTTCTCAACATTTGGGGACTCTTAAAGCAAATTCAAATCATCAGCTCTCCTAAGTACCCCTCACCCCATTCTGCAACACAGCTGCCCCTATGAAGCAGCAAGTCAGACCACCCCCCATCCTTCTTCTGCTTTACTGGGACTTCAAGGGCGCAGCCATACAAAAGACTCAGACATTCACACTCGTGTTTCCTGGAAATCTCAGTACCCAGCATTGACAGATTGACTAGCCATGGAGCTGAAACTGACCTCTCGTCGCCCACACACTCAGACTCATCCCTCCACTACTGTCACAACTGTTCAGGCCTGTCCATCACCCTTTGCAATGCCACACCTCTGGGTCAGTCCAGTCTCTACGCTGAGTCGATTACAGAAATTGCTGTAAGTTGTTGTCAAAATGGAGGAAAAATTCACCTGAATGGAATAAATAGACACTTGCTCAGTTGAAATATCTTCTGGTGTACCCAAAAAGAATGGGTGTAAAATGTCAAATGTGGCAAAAAGGTGACAGGACAAAATGTCCACCCATCACGAGTTTATTTTCTATAGTCCTTTTTAAATTATCTGCATCAATAATTTGAAATTGTGATATTTTACCCTGAAGTAAACATGAGGATCAAGTCAGCCCACGCCACTCGAGACTGATATCAGACTTCTGATGATTGTAGACTATTTTCTTGATGGAGTAAAATATCCTCAAGATACTATTGAATGCATATTCTATAAAAAAAACAACAGTGTTTTTAGTTATCCATATGCGTTGCGGCCGTGAGAGAAAGAAAAAGTGTGACAACGTTGTATTTCTACTTCAGTCTCAAAATGCACTGCATAAAAGATCAGTCATTCATGGAAAGGCCCAAAAGACTCATTCATCCTCACGTTTCCCAACATGGACAGATTGACAGACCATGGAGCTCAAACTGACCCTCCCATCACACACACAGTCACACTCATTCCTCCACAACTGTCACTGCTCTTCAGGCCTATCCATCACCACCAGTGTTACCGGACAGCATTTTCTGGGGTGTTGCTGGAGGGAAATGGCAACATGAAGCATTTAGGGAAGTAAAATTGGAGTAAATTCAACTAAAATTCAATATGCCAGCAAAAATGTTCAACTAGATTACATAAGAGGCTTACTGTGAAGGGATGGAAATTAATCTAATTAACATTCTTGAGGATTCAACTTTAAACATTTATGGACTTACATTTAGCTCACATTAAATCTGCAGTGCAACCTCTTGACACTAGGTATGAACCACTTAAGAGCTTAAAGGCTTACCAAGATTTTTAAAAATTACGATTTCCAAACAACTAAAATTTGCAGCAATACTGTTCCGAAAGAATAGTTATTTTAACAAAGTGCAAGAAAAAGTGCCCCAGTGACTGGAGTTTTTTTTTCCTTTTTTAAATTTTAGCTGAGTGCAGCAAAGAGTAATGCATTGTGAAAATGTACAAGTCTATGAAATAAGCATCAGATATTCACAGGTATTCTATATTTATTAATGTCCATGTATAAAAATAACAAATGCAAGTTAAATAAAAATTAACATACTAAGATAATTTGATTTTTTTTAGCTATCGTAAGACTAAAATTTTATGAGGTAAATCAACGCAAACATGACATTATACTGCAAGAAACCCTATATTATTGAGTCCTTCTCAAAACTAAAATCGACATTAAACAAGTGTGCAATGACCAATAAATAAAGAGTTTACTCCTAAAACAATTTGAAGATGTGTAAGTGTGAACCAAAGAGTTCCACTTATTACTTTAATGCATTTCCAAGAGCCTTCACACTCCACTCTGTAAAAATCGACCACTTCTTTTCAAACAAACCCTTGTCTTTAATGTCAGTAATCCTAGACTTTTAAAGACTTTTGACCTCTACACTGGCAACCTCTCTCTCAATTTTCCAGTTCTGCATCGACTCACTCACTCCATCACACACACACAAACATCTCACCGAGTGACACTTCCACTCAGCCCGTACCAGCGGGAAATCCTGGAGCAGCGTTTAAACGCTTGGTCAAACCCTGTCTTGAGTATGGTGCTATAGGCCTGACAGGAATCAACTTCACTGGAGCTCCATACTTTGGCAGCACACACAAACACCACTAACACCACCTTTAACTCCTACCGTCCCCCCTCCCTTACACAGGGCACCAAGTGAGCACAAATTAAGGCTAAATTAAAAGACACAAACTGTACAGAAAAACACAAGAACATCTACTGTATGCCATTTAAAAGATGCCGCAATAAAACACCTCGCACGTCCGAAAAATATTATTGATATGATAACAATCGAAACCTGTCACGGTTAAAAAAAACTGCTTTGATTACTGCAATTATTGCAAAGCTCAGATCATTGATCAGTACGTGTCATCAGTAATCCACTGTGGCGAGTTCAGAGCTTTTGCAGCCATGACCTAAACTGATACTCTGCAGCTCTGAGTTGTATTCACCGAGTCTTCACCCTTATCTCAGCCTTCCTAAGCACCACACTGATCCCTACCGCCTGGGGCCAAACTGTGCAAGTCTGTCTGTTGTGTGCATGTGTGTGTACATGCGTGTGTATTTTTTTTGTCCATGTTACAGCCTCACGCATACACGTGCGTGCATTGCATGTGTATGCATATGTCAATCCCTAGGTGGGCTTGTACAACTGCTTAAGTGTGTGCCCGTGCATGAGCATTATGTCAGTTTGAGCAGCACTGAGGGACCACTCAGGACGAAGTGCCCAAGGCATGCTTGCCGGCCAACCTTAAAGAGGTGAGCTGCTCAGTTCGCACGACTGAAATCTTCTCCAGCATCCACCAATTCAGAAGCTCTGGTTTACGCACACACTGAGGTCATGCCTACGGTGAAATCAGCATGCTGATCAAAGCATTTAACTCTAGCTGAACCTCGCTCTGTCAGTGATGTATTAAACATAAATCCTTCTCGAAGTAGGGGGGAGGGAGGTGATGAATCTTGGGCCTCTGTCTTTTTGTACTTTAATCTTTTTGCTTAACCCACTTATTCAGGATGAAATGTTACACTGACAAACCAAAGTTTTTGTGTTGTTTTTTTTTCACAATTTGCTTTTTTGGGTTAAATTATTAAAACAAAGTTGCTCACATGTATTACAACATATACAATATTCAATAAATGGATCCGATAGCAATGATCCAAATAAAAATAACTATTAAATAATATGCATTAAAATTCTACCTATTAATAGAATTGATATTGATCTCTTTCCAAACTGTATTCAGAGGTAGTTAAGAATTAAACAAGTATAAAAGGAAAATAAAAAGGTTAATGTCAAGACATAAAATGGGGAATTATTGTCTCGCAGACAAAAAACTGTCTGCGAGACATAACTCGTCATAGTTTATTGTATATTTTTAGTAACTCAATGTTTGTGCTTTTTCTCGTCATTTTTGATGATTTAAGAAGGAACAGTTTTTGTAGGTGTTTAAGATTATTCATCTGCTTTCATTTTTTAGTCAATTTGTGGAATTATTATGGAATGTAAAATCTGTTCACAGTCCGGATTGATACAGTCAGCTTTTAAACGGAACTTCCACATCTCAACAGCTTCCTCCGGTAAGTGTGTGTGAGGGTGTGTGTGTGTGTGTGTAGGACACAGACACATATACACACACACATAGGTGAAGGGGAAGAAGTGAAAGGATGCCTTCTTAGAAAGGCAAATGTATCCAGGTCCTTGTCGCCTCCAGACTGACAGAGCACCATGGGGGGCCAAATGAGGAAAGTGGGGGATGTGTCAGGGATTTACTAGTATCAGGAGAAATGCATTGGGAAAATAAAGAAATATGGGAGCACAGGTTGTGATGGTAGAGAACATAAAAAATGTGTATGAGAGAGTGTATACTCTGACAGTAAGTGATTCAGAGGAACAGTGATGACAGTAATGACGGCTCTCAGAGAAAAAAAGGGGATGCTACACCATTATCTCTATGTCACAGAGGAAGCTCTGATGTGCTTGTGTCTGTAGTATGCAAGTATTTGTGGAAGACCGGTGTCTGAAGGACAATGACTGGTCTCACTCAAACTCACAGCTGAGGTTTGATGACACCCCCACTTTTCTCCATAGTTCCACAATGACCAACACAAGTGCCGATTAAAGCCACAATCTGAAATGAATGTTGTCCTGTTGGCGCATCCAATTGCCACCAAAGTTTCAATCAACTTGGCTATGAAAGCCACCTTATTTGCCTTAGTTAGTGCTGCACTATCCAAATAACCACAGTGCTCAACTATAGCGTTGATACTTCCACCGCCATACTTGATCTGGAAAAATGTTTTTGATTTGAAAATAAAAAGAAAATGAAAAAGAAAATACTAATAACTGTCCAAATATATTTCACATCATTGTAGCTGAATACAGATGACCCTCGCAATATATATTGACCATATATCAATGTATATTAGGATATATTTTTGTTGTGTGAACTATTAAATAGGAAGTTCCAGTTGTTTTTTGTGTCCCAATGACATATTTTAAAGGAATTAACTGGAGAGTGACCTTAGTCTCTTTGTGTTATGTTTGCGGAAAAAAAAAAGTATAAAGTCATCTAGACCAAGTGGGTGTGGTTAAATAATTCCCAACCGTCTGCTTCCGTGATGTGTTTAATGTATAATGAAATCCATTGAATTACTATGGCTAATTAGATTCCTATGCTGTCTGCAGGTCTGCAGTTTTATTGAGGCAACAGACGGACTGAAAAATATGAGGCGGCAATGTTTATTAGACTCTTAACTTGCTTGGTGCTAATAATGACGCACACAAAAGCAAAGTGACAGCAAGACAAAGGGAGACCAAGGGGATTCAACTAAGAATTTTATGAGGGAATAAGTCCTTATAAAGATATATTTAAGTGATTAAGGAAAGGACCATTTTTAATGTACATTGAATGTACTATAGAATATCTGTCATAAAACATTTCAGGACAACTGGAGATTCAATCAAGGATGCTTCAAACTTGAAAATATGGAAGGAGAGCTTGTGGTGCCAACAATAAGACTATTAGGGCTGATGATGTGAAAAAGACTTCTAGACTTCTCTTTGCCCTTGAAAAATCCTTCAGTTGTCAAACTGGAATATTTACATGTCAGGTAGGCATTACAATCATCTACTCACATCTCTTGCTTGACTCATTCATGGGAAAAAAATAAAATAGTTGTACCTCATTTTACTAAATAAGGTAACAAAAATGCTGAAGGGTAGGTTCTCACCTAATGGCCAATGAAATGTCAATTAAACCACCACACTGTTTTGAAGGCCTGTTTAAAGATGCATTAAGTTGAGCCAAGGTAAAAATAATTTCTACAAATTATTAGGTCCAACATAATCTTTTTTTTATGATAAGTGTCAAAGAAAAATACATTGCCTATCTTTAAACAAAAAGGACTTGTTTTACAGCCGCCTGATTTGCACATTTCGGTCAGTCAAAGGGCAGCAGGCATGACACTTCCTGGACAGGTTGACAGCCAGTTCATAGGGACAAAATATAAATGCATGAGTTAAACAACGTATGCTCACATTTACTCCAGGATGCAATAATGCTCAGGAAAAAACAAATAAATAAAACATGCCAATGAACAGAATATGGAAACAGCACATAGATGGGGCTGCACAGTCACAGTCCAGACTTTCTTATGTTGAGCTAATAGATTTAATATCTACCCCACAATGTAGACCAATTAAACACTGATGGAATAAAGTCATCTGAAAAGTTTCCATGATCACAATGCTTAACCATGGATGACATCAACTCACTCACTCACTTGGTTGCCTAGCAACAACCTGTTGAGTACCTTGTCAGTTTCAGGTTATGCCACCAAGCCTCACATGGCTTAAAACCAAAAACAACATAGAGGAAAAACTGCGGATAAAACAGGAAAGGGTACATACACAGTATTTCAAACACCTGAAAACAAATAAAATCATCAATATTTCTCAATATTGACTGATACAAAATCCTTATAATTTCAGATATATTGTCCAGTACTAAAGCATCTTTAAAGCCTGTAATTAATGCCTATGATCAAAAATGTTCATGTAAATCTACTAAATAACATTTCAAGGTCTAAATAAAATAGTATCATGGTCGCTACATTTTTGGACATAATCCTTTCAGACTCTATAAATTGACAAAACACTCCCTGCAGTAACTTTATAAATGATCCAAACATGAATTCTAGAAGATGCAGTCTGAATTAAGATTTTACTGTGTATTCACCTGAATTAAATATTAACCATTACAGAAATAATGTATTTTTATTTATTTACATACTTATTATGTTTATTGGACACATACAGACTGTGTGAAAAAGAGGTCCCATGCTTGCATCATTACTAAAATCTGATATAATGAACTTGTTAAACTACTACAGTGATGAAATCAGATTAGCCTGTGATGTAGAACCTTCAAGGATTGCATTTGTATGATCAGCTATGCTTTTGGCATCTCAAGTAAATACCTGATTTTTTTTTATTTAGAAGCAACCAGAGGAACCAAGACTGCATTTTTAAGATTACAACTTGAACTGCATTAATTCAATATTCACTGATCTCCCAAAACCTTTGTGTATTCTCTGTAAGAGCCATCAGATGGTCCTTGTACGTCTGTTTCAGAGAAGGCACAGTTAATGGGTTTCTTGCCCTACAACCACCCCATATTGTACCATACAGACTTTCTCAATGTCAGCTTGTCAGCGAATACTCTGAGGGACAGACTGCAGCTGACTTTCCAACACACTCAAGTCGTGCCATAACCAGCAGCACAAACACACACAAACACACACAAAAGCCCCAGACCTTTCAGACTTGTCCCGCTAGTCCAGCGCCCTCCAACACTGATTACTACGGTCACATCAGTCAGGCCCCTGTTGGCACTTTGACCCTCCTATTGACCCTCCTCACACATAGGCAGGTTACACCAAGCATCCTGTGTTTTGTGTGCATCAAATTTGCATGTGTATGTGAGCCTGTGTAACTGGCACTATACCAAACCTCTTGGCGCTCTGCCAGTAACCCGTTTCTACCTGATGCTCCATCTGTCTTGCTCCTTCTATATCCTTATTTGGTCTAAATCAGAATTTTTTTAAGGATTTCTTGCAGTTTTGATGGTGATACTTTGTAGAAAATATTGCATTTAACAAGAAGCCATAGAAGGTTGTGTCAGCACTATGTATGGGATGGTAACATATACTCTGTGTGCACAGTGTTTCTCAGTCAACTTACATAATAGCACAAAGACAAGCCATCTGCTCCACCTTGGTCCGTGGGTTAGCAACAAGACCTAATCCATTACACAGTGTATTTATGAACATGCACGAGGTGTAGGTGGTGTGCATGAGCAAATGTGTGTATCTGTGTGTGCCTAATCTGCTTGTGTTTTCATAGCAATCAAGAGTGGAAGTTGGTAATCTCACTTGGCCAGAGAGCGATTTAATCCTTGCAGCATGACTCCATCTCCTTTAGAAATGCACCAATCTGGATTTCTCTGGCTTATGTCTATTTGCAGCTTTATTTTAAAGGTCTGATCAACAAACTCAGATATTGACCAATTGAGATTCATTTTCCTTAACAGCAAAAAATAAACAAACAAAAAAGGGAAAAACCTGAAATGCAGTTTATGTTGTGTGACACACTTTCAAATCCTACAGGAATTTAAGGAATTACAAGATTATCTTTATATATATAAATATATATATATTTGCAACCAAGCACATGTCCCTCGTCTTTATGTATTTTTATTCAACTGACAAATGCTTTAAAGCACATTTTGCTGAATAATGTGCTTATAGACCAAAAACAGTGTGTGATATTTGTTTTTAACCATTTAATGGAAGAAAAATTCTTCTTGTTATGGAAGAAAAAATCTGCTATTGATGGTGATCTCAGAACAATAGAAAAATTACAGATTATGATACCTAGCTGCATGATAGTAGATCCAATATCTTTCCTATCGGAAATATATCCTTATAGAGGCTGTGGAGCCTTTTTCCATAGCTTTTATTTTCCCCATTAATCTAAAAATCAGTAGTCATCCAAGTTTTAGTAAGTTTTAGTTATGGAGCTTCCTTTATGTGTTGAAACTTATTGTCAGGCAAGCAGGAAACAATTGACTGCAGAAATATTAAAGAGTCTTGAACCACTCGGAATGGCACAGCTCTGATGGGAAGACAAAAGCAAAAAAAGAAGGAGAATTCTGACTAGTTTTCTCCAGTCCAGAGCATTTTAGCAATACTGGGACTTGCTAAATTTCGAACATACTAGTGGCCACAGTTTTTTGAAAAACACTGAATTGTAAAATCTTTACCCCCTAGATAGTTCTTCTATTTTACTTTTTTGTTGTGCTAAAACATTTTAATGGTTTAGCTTAAAACAACTGGAGCTAAGCACTAGCAACCCTTACAACCTCACAGAGGGTAAGTGTGTTGGATAACGGATGGATGTGTAGCTTAAGACATTTTTAATCAGAAAAGATAACTCGAGTAAACATAAAACAGGAGTTTTAAAATGATTTCATTTCTTTGGGTGAAAAATCCTATCCAAATAAACTTGTCAATATGAGGAAAATGCATCAGCTCCCCATTAAAAACATGATTTAACTACAGGTAAGTGCATCTGGAAAGCCAAGTACAATTTCAGTAAACACATCCAGGTCCCATTATCACCAAACTAGCAAAATAAAAAATGAGCACAATGGCCAATATCAAGCTTTTCTAAAACCATATCTTGATGAGTTTGGGGAAAATATTCTGTGTCCTATTGAGATAAAAGTTAATTTTGGTGGTGTGCACTCTTCTACATTTGGGGTAAAACTGATGATATTTCAGAAAAAGACAACCATGCCTATAAAACATGTTTGTGTTGATTTCTGGGGCTGACAGTCAAGCACACAAAGGTTATACAGGCAGCACAGTAAATTTCCGGTAAGCTTCATCGCGTTGAACTGGCGTATTACACAGGTCACAGCCAAGCGTTACCAAATGGGTAAAATATAAAACCCTGAACAGACTCACTCCTCCAGGAAGTAATGGTTTCTCAATAGATGAGAGTCCAGACATTCTGTATGAAGCAAATAGCAGAGGGCAAGGGCCTGGTCTTTACCACCGAATGGACGAGTCAAAGTCTGAACTTTCACTCGATTGTTGTGGCATCTCTTTAAGCATGTTGTGCATAATAAATAAAACAAACTTTCCATTGTAGCCAAATTAAAAGCAAAGTTTGTCAGGAAAACTGGGGCAAATTGTTGTCACAAATGTAAGAGGTTCACTGCTAGTTATCACTAACTAGCAGTGAACCTAGTGTTAGTTATCACTAACACTAACTTGATGGTAGTTGTTCCCCCAAAGGGCAGCACAACTTATTAGATAAGTTTGGTCCTAATTTAAAAACCATATTTC